>VDFB02277585.1:0-48114 GCA_007258455.2 Sequoia sempervirens
TAGGCTAATTCCCATTGAAGAGTGTAGAGCTAAAATGGGAACATTACAGTCCTCCCTTCCCAAAATTGTTTGTCCTCAAGCAATACCACTACACTCCAAACTTTAATACAGATCCACACCATACCAAGTTGGATCCTAGGGTCCCATATCCATCTCTGTAAAGACCCACCATGTTGATGCTGCACCACACTGATCACACAAGCATAACCAATATTCCAATATTGCTTTGTCCTCCTTAGTAACCCCAAAAGGTTTCCAAACATGTGACTTAAACTGAAAGACTAGAAGGAACTGAAATCAAAACATTGCAGCATCTCACACCCCAAAGTCTCTGAGGAGTTAATATCATCAATGCCAATGAGTATCATCATTCTGCGCACAAGGAAGAATGATCTAAGTAACTCAAAAATATTCTCATCGACAAACCTCCTCAAAGCATCGAACAGAATCACAACTGCAAAAGTGACTCCATCAAGGCTATTTGCAAAGAAGGAAACAATTCTTTGCATAAACACAACAGCCTCATCCTCAAAACTCTTCAAGGATGTACAATGCCTTCTCTAAAAAATACAGACATATTCAAGAAGACACTTGAAAACTTTCACAACTCTCTCTCCAATAGTCTCAAAATGACGAACCAAATCAGCCCAAGGTTCGCTGCCCTAAACATAAGTACAAGAGAATGTGCACTGATAGCCACTGGAAAGAGCTCGAACTCTATCCAAAAACTGATTTTGATCAGTTCAAACCACCATTTTTCCCATTTGAGACCAAAAATCATCTTTGGAAAGAGATTGTGAAGTGAAGACATGAGTGTACCAGCTGCCCACCAAGTCAAAAATGAATGACTCAACATTTGATTTAAGAGAAAACAACATGCTAGGAATTGAACAATTGCTGCAATACTGAAAATCCTCATTAATTTTGACCAATCTGCTCATATTCAAAGCTGGAAACACCCATTCTAATAGCTCCAACATAGCAAAGAACCATTCTTTGCTCCAATTTCCTCTCCAATCCATTTGTTGATGAACAAATGGGATCATCATGTGGCTGGTAAGGAAAGGAACAACACCATTAGTTCTAAAATTTTGATCCTTATCCCTCCAAGGAATCTTCCTACCATACCCAAAAAGTTTTTTCATACCACATAGAAGATGCCAAACAAGGATACTTGACCAAGAATGATCCACCACACCCCAGAAGAAATTCACAACACATTCCCGAGTGCCAATCAATTCCAAATGCACATTCAAGAAATTATTGACTTCTTTGGTGAACCACTGAAGTCTATCCATGAAAGTTTCAAAAACAAGGGAGCTTGAAACAAACATTGTCTTCAAATCCATCTCCCAAAATGAACTAGTAAGAACTAACGCATCACTCAACCCAAGGGCTGGATTGTCAAGCATGTAAACAACATGTTTTGGTCCTTCTTTCTCCAAAACTTCATGAGTAACAAGTTTGAAATCTTCACTCCTTGCTGCTGTAAATAAACCTTCAGCAGCTACCAAAACATGTTTTAACAACACCTTGGTGTCAAAGATGGGGAAGTCATCATGAATCAACACTTCCCATATGGAGACTAAATCCTCTAAACCTCTTATGCATTCACTTACAAGCAAGCTTGGAGGATTATCAGTCACAAAGTATAACATGTCATCATACTCTCTAATATGTTTGAAATCAACTAACTGGTCTTCTATCTCCATTACACCCAACTAAGCATTCTCTAACATGCACTTCATTGATTCAAGCTCAAGAATAAGCTTATCAATCTTTCTCTTTCTTCCTTGGAATGCACCAATGGTCTTCTTTGCGAATTTGTAGGCATAATCCTGATCTTTAATCTAGCATAGATACTTTGATTTCATAATCTCTAAGGAGTCTTTGATGAATTACAGATTAAAGAGAGTGACTCCATCCCTAACTCCTTCCTATCTCTCTTCAATCAAACTATGTGAGCGGTCAATTTTGAATAGGGCATGCATCTCATCCTCAATGGATATCATGAATTGACCCTTTTGCTCATTAATGTGCAAGGATGGTGAACTGCTGATAGGTTGCATTTCAAAATCAGAATTTTGTTTCTTGTCTTTGCTGCCCTCATATCTGCTCCAAAACTCTAGTCTTTCACCACCCACCAGCTGAAAATGCTCAAGGTCGTGAAGAGGATCAGATTCTACAAATTCTTCGGGCCTTTGTTTACAATCAGCTACATGAAAAGGTAAATCTAATTTGAATTTGAGAACCTCTTTCAACTTTTCATCAGCAAGGGCCCTATAGTCTTCGAGCTCTATTTCCCCTTCACTGTCTCCTTGATTACATGTTAAGATAGCCCTCATCTTGAACAATGAGTCATTATGAGGCTTTTCCATGCAAGCTTCTTTGTCAAAGACATCTTCTCTTCCAATGGTTATCACATAGCTTGCATTGAAATCTGAATTTTGATCTTGTTGTACCCCAAAATTAAAAATTTTGTTACACTTAGGCATTTTGAAGAAATGAGTAAAAGTCTTGTCAAATTTGTCAAAAATGTCAAAATTGGGGTTTGCATGTCTTGCATGAGGGGTAAAAATGTGAAATTCCCAAAATCTGACGATCTGGGTCTGCTTAGAGCGATCTAATCTATAAAACCCAGATCTTCGTTTTTCATCCCTACTTTTAAGGAAAACTACTATTTTTAGAAATTTTCTAAAAATAGTAACTTTTTCTGGGTTTTTTTGGGTTTCTTTCGAAACGGATACTGGCAAAATTTTCTAAAAATAGAAAGTTTGTCTGCCAAGGTTCAAACTAATTTTGATTGGCTCAAAATACTTCCATATTAGGCTGGTGCAGTCAGAATCTCAAAAAGGCCAGTTTTGCCCTAGTGGGTCTATTTTGCTTTTTAGAAGCATATCGGAAGCTCTGAAGTCATCAATGGAGGTCAATCAACTGCCAAGCGTAAGATTCAATGATCAAGCATCGAACAAAATATCAAATGATGAAAATGCATGTTGAATGAAGAAGGAAGGTGAAATCTGCTTAAAATTGACTAACACTGACAGCCATGGGTGCCCCAGAGGAAGATAGGCACCCATCTTTTTAGGGCATCAAACGATGAAATTAGGGTTTGGGCTTCCAAGCAAAGTTGTTCAGAATCCTCCCAGATCCGTAGTGAATCTGGCAGTGCAATCAACAGATCATCCAGTCACCCGGAATTTGAGGTCAAACAGGGAAGTTTCAAACAGAAGACGGAATGAAAATCATGAAAATGTTTGAAAAGTGTCTAAGTCTAGGAACTTTTAGTGCCCCTAGTGCCCAGGGGTGCCTAGCTTTTTGAGGGGCCTAACTCAGCTGTAAGGATTTGCAAATATGCTCAATTTCTCCAGAATACAATCAGCTTTGCAACGGTTGTCTTCGTCAGAGCATCTGACTTGTTGTTCTCTAGAAAATCCAGATCAAGCTAAAAGTATGGAATAACGGTTCAAATGTGAAGATGAAAATCAGGTAAAATATTCTAAGTCTGAAGCAAATGGGCACCCCTAGAAGAGAAAGGCACTGATGATTTCGAGAGCCCAAATGAATGATTTTGCCAGTGAAGCCTCCAAGATCACTTCCTTAGAACTAATCAGGCTTTCCAAAGAGACCTTAAGCACGTTAAACAAAGTTGGCAGCCACTAGATGCAGCAGGAAGAACAGAGCGTCTAACAAAATTCAAAAGTCAGAAGCAAGAAGAAAATACAAAAAAATGGCTAACTCTGGTGAAGTTGAGCGCCCCAACTTGCCAGGGGCACCCAAGCTTTTGAAGCCTCAAATCCAACTTTCTAACAAAGTTACTCCTAGGAGACTCCTCTTGATTTCTCCTCAGCTCTATAACGAGCCCAACCATCAGTCAATCCGGCGCCTAGAACTCCAAATCTGACGAGATCATCTAAAGAAGAGCAAAGGAGAAGAAATGTTGAAAAAGTTTCTAAGTCTAGTGAAGATGGGCGCCCCTGGAGAGAAAGGGCACCCAAGGTTTTGAAGCATGAAATGTTAGAATCTACAGATGCAGTCTCTAGGATCACCTCGTCAGATTCAATCGAGCTACCCAACGAAGCTGATGGTCAATCAATCGAATCAGTGTAGCTCCCGGAATCAAGATTTCATTAGAAGATCAAAGGGAAATGAAGAAATTGAAAATCATGTAAAAATGGCTTACACTGTGAAAGTTCAGAGCCCCTAGAGGAAATAGGCTCCCATGAATTTGAAGGTCAAAACGAAGTTTTTAGCTAGAAGTGCCTCCAAGGTGATCTCCTCAGAATTAGTTAGGCTACGCGATGATCATCCAGCTCGCTCGTTGGATCAATCTGGAAGCCAGAGATCAAAGGTCGAGTAGGGGTTCAAAATGGAGAAAAGTTGAAAAACTCCAAAAAATGGTTAAGTCTGAGAGAAGTTGGCGCCCCTAGCCAAGAACGGTGCCCATCTTGCCATGCTTTAGTCAAAATTTTCAAAGTTGCATGATGAAAGATGAATGCCCAAATTCATTGAACAGGTTGGTTTTAGGGTTTTGAAGATTAAAACAAAAGAAAGCAAAGCTATTTCAAGCCCTAAATCTATTTAAGACATCTCTTCCATTCAGTTTTCATCATTTTTGCAGGTGGCGTCCTATGAAGAAAAGTGGAGCAGCAACTTTGAGTTTTATTTCGAGATTCAAGAACTCAAGCTTGCTGATTTTCAACAATAATTTTCAGACCAGCAACTTAAATCCTTGCTTTTTTGTGCTTTTTCATTCAAAACATCAAATCTTTGAAGGAGAAGGTCAAGGCTTTCAATTTTCAGCCTTCTGGGTCTGCTCAATTCATTCTTCTGAAGAAATTTTCTCAAGTTGCAGCAGCTGCTTTTTATTTGCATGTCAGTAAAATCCTCAGGGTTTACAAATTTTGATCATCTGGGTCCTCTCAAAACAATCTTCTCAAGAAAACCCATATCACAGCTTTTTTCAAGAAGATTTCAAATTCTAGGGTTGGCTGCTTTTTCGATTAGCCCTCAGTGTTTTTCAAATCTAATCAACTGGGTCCATTTCTAATTGTATTCTGAACAAAACCCAGGTGCCAACTTTTTTTGAGAAAATTTGAAGAAATTAGGGTTTGTTGCTTTTTGAGTTTAAATTCAAAATTTTCAAAAACGGACGATTTGGGTTGTATTGCAACGAAATTCTGAGCAAAACCCATATCTCAAAAGAAATTCCAAAAATTTGTCCGTTTGAGGAAGAAAAACCAGCATTCTAAAAATAGAAAGTTGCTCAAAGCTTGTCTGAACATAGGCGAGTTTACAGTCATTCTTCAAGGTTTTCAATATGCAGTACACTCCCTTCGACTTTAAGACCAAATTAGCACTATGTCAAAACTTCATCATCTCAGCTGAAGAACGAGAGGTGTGATATGAGGAAAAGGAAAGGTACAATACTCTTCTGTTGGAAATCAAGCGAAGTGTCAGAAGCATAAAGTTGCAGAGCCGCCAAGTTATCAATTTTTGAGTCATCTTTTCGGGCAGCGATGTTTTTCAAGAATATAACTCATAAAGCAGCTGAAGAAGTGAGTGATTCTCTAAGTTTGATCACAGAAGGCGAAGAGATCTTGGAGCATCGAAATATTGCCTTAGACAGTATCAATGCACCTGACCAGCACCCAGTTTCATGCTTTTTAGCGGATATGATTGAGATTTAAAGCGGCTTTCATCTAGAAGCTTTCTTTCCACTTTCTTTCTATTCTTGGAGTAATTTTTATCCATTCTTTGAATAAGAGAAAGAAGATAAATTGTACTAGTTGGCGTTTCCTACTTTTCCTACTTTCTTAAGTGTTAAATGTCATCTTCTTTCTAGATTTAGAAATAAAGCTTGCTTGCTGAGCAAGCCCTAGATTGTAAAAGCAAGGAGATTTTAGGGTTCCCTACTCCTCTACTTGCCTATAAATAAGAGCCTTTGCTCATTAGTTTTCTTTAACCATGCTAGTGATAACAAAACGCTGAGCCTAAGTGCCTTCTATTGTTATTCAGTGTTGTTCAATTGTGTTTATGATAGCAAATTGTTGAGTCTCTTTTAGCCAACAAGTAGTTGTTGTAATCGTTGTTCCTTTTGTGTAAGAACAAGTTTGCAAACCTCTTTAGCTGCAAGTTCTTGTTTTGTGCATGTGTTTAGTGTAATCTTCATTCCAGAAGTTTGAGAAATAAAATCATGAGCCTCCTTTGCCTTGGTATAACGTCTCAAATTTCCGTTTATTGTGTTATGCTTTTGTGATCTTAATTTCAGCCTACATTGAAGTGTGTAGATGTATGTTGAGAAAGAGTTCTCTTAAGCCTTTGTCAGAGAATCAACCTTGTTCATTTCTAAATTCTCTTGCTTTGCGTATTACTTGAGAAGTTAGAAACGTCTTTAGCTTAAGTTAGTTGTAGTTGAAGTTCTTAATCAGAAAATCTCAGCTGCGGCGTTTGTGTTTTATAAACCTTGTGCTCTAGCTGAAACAAAAAGATAGGCGAATTAGTTTTAATTTACTTTCTTTCATACCATCAGCAAGAGGGAGTTTCCCCTCCTAATTTGAAGAGCAGTTTATCTGTGCATAGCTATCCATTTCAAATACTCATTCCAGAGGTGCGAATTTAAACGCCAACAGATCTTTATCAGGATCAAAGGGAAATTTGTCCATACAGATTCCTTGACAACCTTAGGTGCCTTCACACCCAAATCCCAAAAGCTGAAGGGCTGATTATTTTGATCAAAAGGAAAATGCCCTTCATACTTCTCTTGGAGTAGTGACCCTTTGAATGAGACACCTCCCAACTCACCCAAACTAATATCTTCATAAATATCTTTTTCCAAGAGCTTAGTTTAATGATCAAACTCAAAACCACCTAAATCTCCATTATTCTAATGAAGTAAGGAATCATCACTATTAGTTGGTTTGAAGATTCTATTCAATAAGCCCATCATGTGAAGGTATATTACTGATTTCTTCATTATTTGTCACAAGCATACCAAGGAGGTCTTCTTGATTACTTGTCATAGATTCTTCATGTATATTCAAAACTAATGTTGCCTCATTGCACTCATCCTTAGCATGTGCAAACAAATGCATATCAATAGGTTCATCCTGAGAATCCGCCATAGAATCATTGAGAAACAACATTTTATTCTCATCTTTTGCATTAATGACCACCTCATTTATCTGCTTTGTCTTCTTCAAGTGTGGCTTCAATTTTCCCTCACACTAATTGAACAAATCTTTGATCAACATACCAACAATAGAAAAATTATTTCCTTCTTGTTCATGAATGTTATGTTTAGCAGAAAAGATAAGTCAGATTTTGGAATGTCATCCATCTCATTGATAGTTAAAACTAAAATGTTTCTCATTGCTGCAACTACATCCTCCTCTTGTTCACTCCAAGTTGAAATGAAGAGATAATGGATCAAATAATATATTCGATATTGCATACCCAAAGCTATCAGCAATATACTTGTTCTAAGTTCTGAAAATGTCTTCAATACAGCAACTCTTCTGGAGTACTGACTTGTTGATGTGATTTTTGTGACTGCACAGTGCACCAATCAGCAGAATAAATTATCCAACGGCTACTCCATTCTCTCTTGATCAAAGTATTCTGTACGCTAAGATTGCGAGAGAGAGCGTACGTTCAACTCCAAGGTTCCTTCAATGCAATGGAATACACTCAGTTGGCTCGTTGTGATTTGTTGTTTTCACGAGGGGACTTACACAATTGTTCAGAAATTAGCAGCTAACAGCAGATTAATGATGAAAGGGGTTTTCGTGCGTTGCGGATGATTTAGCAATAAGGTACGAGCCTCCTATACTAACCAGAATTGTACGGAATTTAAATAAATGCAGGGTTTAGAAGATCTAAGTTCTATCCTAAAGTGGAATGCGGGATCAACTTCAGCAGGCTTCAACTAGACTTTGCTTCGCCTCGCGTTGGACAGCCTCTACAAAGTCGGTGTGATCTTCAAGGGGGTAGCAACAAGTGTTCAAATCACAATTCAGCATAAGGACACCGTCACGACGACGCATGCCAAGACATGAATCATAACTGAAGTTAAGCTTAAAAAGTATTCCAGTCGACCACACAAGGCAAGCTTACCGTCAGCAAGCTCACTAGTGGTATGGATTAAGTGAAGCTGATTTGATCAAACACTACAATCCACAACTAACTACTACTTGCATGAAATGAAAATTTCTCTACTTTAAATCCTACTTGAAGTAGAAGGATGAAGAAATCTTGCTAGCTGTTCATAACAAAAGACAAAATCATCATCAATGAAACTATTTTTATTATGATAGTTTTCACAACAACTTCTTACAAAGTTTTCAAGGGAAAAATTTCCTTCTCCTTCAAACTATGCTATGCTAAGCTATCTCAACTACACTATCAATCTCTTTGCTCTATTCTCTGATCTCTAATCTCTAATGATGTACAAATGAGGGGGAGTCCCCTTTATATAGCTGGCCAATCTCAATGGACGGTCTAGATTAAATTACAATGGACAGCTCAGATCGAGCCACACATGCCCTAGACTAGATTCTGCCCTAGTAACTGCCAGAAGGTGGAGGAGTGGTGCAATTAATGAGCATAAAAAATGGCAGATTCCTTCTTTGACCACTATGGGCAATTAATGCACACTACCCTTCTAGAAGATTCTCGTCCAGGACCCTATTCCCATTGTTCTTCTCTCTGACCGCGAAAGCAACAAACCGGGCCAACACTGCATCAACCTCCTGCTCAGAAATAGTCGGAGTAAGATTAAGCTGGTACTCGAGGATGGCAATTGTTTGCTCCTGCCGGATACAAGATTTTCTCCAAGCCTCGATGGATTCCTGTGTGCTCTGATTAATAGCGGAGAACGTGGAGATATTCTCAAAGTCAACTTGAGCAAATACTCTCATCTCAGAGAAGAATGGGCACAATCTGTCCTTTAAACCATCCACCGTCACCTCCTCAGGAGTCAGCCGTTTTGTGAACAATGCCTCTAGCGTGTTGAAGATGCCCTCCTGAATGTTTCCCATGGCCTTCCTGATCTTGACTGACTCTATCCTTGTCGTGTCAAAGAAACCCAAGCCGGTGAATGCCGCGGAATACCATCCTGGAAAATCATATCTATCTCCAGCCTGAATCACCCCTCCTTCAATCAAAGTCTGCACTGGCATATGCATCAGAGCAGCTAGGCGTGGAATAGTCTTATCCTAAAATATGTGATTATCACTCCATGCCTATTCAATGTTCTCCATACGGGAGAGGATGCTGGAAGCATGCTAGAAAGAGGAGACAAGATCCTCAATGAATCTCTCAGCCTCAGCACGAACACTGCCAATCCATTTGTCTCCTTCCTAAATTGCCTTCATTTCCTCGAGCCTGCTAATTGATTCTCGTGGAAGCTCAACTGGAAGTTCTACCGTTGGGTTCTCCTGAGCACATGGACGTGCTAGATGTTGAACATAACCAATTAACGCCTTATGCTCCTTTTTTAGTCTCTTGTATTTTTCTCCCTTTCGAAGCAGTCTATCCTTCAATGCCAGGAAGGAGTTATCAGCTTCCTCAATCACTTGTGCTCCAATAGGGCGCCCCAGTTCAACTGTAGTGATCGTGTAATTTTCAAGCATTGCTTCATCTAGATCACATTCTTCCCTCGGAACTACAACATGAAGAGTGCGAGAACCGGACTAATTTGTCTCCATCCTGGAGTACTTTCTGGCTCTTTTCCTCTTAGGTGACCCGCTTATTCTATTAAGGAGCTCTTCCATCTCTATTGTTGGGTCAGTGTCGTCCTCCTGATCTCTTCTTATTGCACTTGTGAGCCAATTTGGAACATCTTGTTGAGCGCTACAGACGACAAGTGGCTGCTCTTCCATTGCTTCTACTTCATGAACTTCCTCTTCAGCAACATTCGGTTGAAGCTCATCCATTTCCATGTGCTGACTATCTTCCTCAAGACCCCGAACTTCAGGCTCTGTAGTGTTTTCATCTTCAAAGGCTGCCTCAATCGCATGATCCAGGCGAGTGTCCGTTTCTGTTTCCTCATCCTCATCCGGCTGGTTAGCACTCCTAGGAGTATTAGCGCTCTGACTGTCGAGCTCGCTAGGCAATGGTTGGTTGACTTCCTCCATTTCTTGCTCTTCATTCACTCTAACCCTTTGACTTGCAAAGATTGAAACTTCTTGTACGCTAGAAGAATGAGCCAACAGCTGTGTAGGCAATGCTTCCTCCGTCCTTTGAGGCTCTGGTTGAACTGGTTTCTCTTCCTGTGGCTCCGTAGCTTGGGCAGCCTGTTTTCTCTTTCTTGTTGATGCCAGTGGCCTGTGATCTCCCATGAGGTTGTACATGAGGGAAATTGATCTTTTTTAAGCCTGTGAACATGTCTATCCACCCAGCTCCTTGTGAATGTTAAGACTGTCATACACAATGTGTCTAAGTTTGTGATCTTCGATTCTGCCCAATTAGGTGGTGGGATCAGCGTGCCCCTCACTGATTCATAATCAGGTTGTGTAGCATGGACGTCCTCATCTAGTTGATCTGGAACCTGGACAACCTCGCATTCTCTGATCAATTTCAGAGGTAATATGGAGAACATCCTCCTTCTGATCTCAGCTTCATCTTCTGCATTCACCCAAAAATCTTCTACATGAGCCTTGTGTTGATATTCTTCACCCTGTACCATTCCAATCTTTCTGTGAGGATCAAAGTCCTATCAGCTGGTGTGGAGAGTGAGGTGATAAAATTGTAACTCCTCCTCTGCTTCCTTGGCTGCTTGCAAAGAAGGGCACTCCTCAAGTGAATTTCCCATAACAATAGGGAAATGCACTCCTCTTTTCTTCCTTTTCCTTATGATTTTGTCATAGGCCATGAGTTGCCTAGACACTTCAAGCATTACCATCCTGTCTGTGGGGTACCTTGGCAATCTATAGGCGTATGAGTGGAACCCCGGCAGCCTTATGTAAGTGAACTTCGAGAACTAGATAAACCAATACCCATGCTCTTCAATCAACTTTTGTGCATCCTTGGATATTCTTTGCCGTGTTCTCCGTTGAAGAAAACCTAGTGATGTGCATAGTGAAAGCATCATTCACTCTCTTGAAGTTGGAGGTATCCGTCAGGTGTAGCTTCCTGCAAGCTTCATGGATTTTAAATTGACCAGCACCACATCCAATCGGCTCCTGGTATGTCAATCCTTTATACTTCGTCATCCGAGCTAGCATATAGATGACATACGAGCTCATATAAAATGTCTTCGTTCTCCTCAGACTTCTAAATTGCTCATCTATATTGTCGTTGATCATTCTTGCCCAATCCACATACTCTTTTCCCTCCAACACTACACTGATGTAGAAGAACATCCAAGGCTCAAAAGCGTACGCCTATGGGCTGCCATTCACCCGGCTGAGCATCATGATTAAATCACAATACTCCTGTTTCAGCTCCTCTGAGATAATTTGCTTTGGCAACTTGGCGCCAGGAGGCTTTGGCTTCCTCATCCATGATATATTAATTCTCTTTGCACACCTATCGAAAGACAAGGCATACATTTTATCAGCCCTTTCCTTTGACTTGTACAACATTCTTTCCACAGCTGGAATCCCGAACGCCTCTCCAATAGCCTCAAGTGCGAAGTCAGCCAGCAACTTGCCTTCTGAAGAGACAATCGTTCGATGGTTTGGCCTATAATAGTTTGCACATTCCATTATCAACTTAGGACATCGAATTGCTGGTGGAAAACCAGCAGTTGCATACAATCCACTTCTCACGATGTTGTGCAATGTCACTGATGGAGGATGACCAGCCTGCCCATATATTCTCCTTTTGAATGCCTCAAAGTTGACCGAACCAAGGTTGGTGTCAGTCAAACCTCCCAGCTTTGACACGAACTTCGACTCAGGAATGAATGACTTCTTCAGCTGCTTGATGATTGCCTGCTTGGAGACATTCTCTTTGCCTGCTTCAGTATTTCCAGCTCTGCCTGTAGCTTTGCTTGTTCTGGCAGCATCTCCTCTTCGAACTTCAGCCATCTGCAAAATAAAATTCAAGCATTACAATTCTAACTTAGAAAATAAAATTATCACGAGATGGTTGGCATATGGAGTTAGCTTTGAAAATAAAAATCTTCAGCACTAAACTACCAACTCCAAGCCTCGAGATTTCTGACTTTGAGACTCAAACTCCAAACTTCAGCTTCTTTCAGCAATACCACCTTCAGCACTTAGAAAAATATTTCACTCAGCTCAAAAATTTCTCACTCACAGCACTTACTTCAACTTCAGCACTTCAGCACTCTCACAATCTCAACTCTGCAACTTGTGAAAAAAAAATGAATAGCTTCAGAGTTTATATAATCGAGAGGGGATGCCCAGTTTAGCAGTTGCCATTAATTCACTCCCCCACTACTTAGAAAATTTCCAATTCGGGAGAGAGACTGGCGAGTTGTCACAAAAGTTATGTTCAGTCGTCATAGAGTTGTCATAAAAATTTACTATTGCTGGAGATTCCTTCCTGTTGATGTCATTTTCGTGACCGCACCAACACAGAATAAAGTTACCAACGGCGACTCTATCCTCTCTTGAACAAAATCTCCTGCATGCTAAGATTGCTAGAAAGATCATGCATTCAACTCCAAGGTTCCTTCATGCAGTGGATAGTCTCAGTTGGCTTGATGTGATTTGCTGGTATTTCAAGGGGACTTACGTAATTGTTCACTCCAGAGGAAGGGATTTTTAGGATTCAAAGGATTTATCAGTGAAGCTCAGATTTCTTAAACTAACCAGAAAGTATTGAATTTTAAAATGGTTGCAGGGATAAGAAAGCTCTAATCTACTCTAAGGCGTGGGACATGGAAATCAATTCTCGCAGACTTCAACCAAGCTCTGCTTTGCCTCACTTCGGACAGCTTCCACAAAATTGATGCAATCTTTAGAGGAGTAGCTCAAGGTGTTCAAATCACAACTTAGCATGAAAATACCATCACGACGACACATATAAACATTCAAATCATGATCGAAGTTAAGTACTGTTGATGTGTTTTTTGTGACCGCACCAACGCAGAATAAAGTCGCCAACGGCTACCCTATTCTCTCTTGATCAAAGTATTATGCACGCTAAGATTGCAAGAAAGTTCGTGCGTTCAACTCCAAGGTTCTTTCAGTGCGAATAGGCTCAGTTTGGCTCGATGTGATTTGCTGGTATTTCAAAGGGACTTACGGAATTGTTGGTGGAGAAAATTCAAATGTTTCGAAAGATGCTGTCTATGAAGCTTGAGGTTTCCCTATTCTAACCGAAAAGTCTTGAATGAAATGGGGTAAGGTTAAGAGAGTGAATCTATTCTAAGTGGGATATGGAGCTCAACTTCAACAAACTTCTAACCGAACTTCGCTTTGCCTCGCATCGGACAGCTTCCACGAAGTCGGTGCAATCTTCAAGGGAGATGACTAAAGATGTTCAAACCACCTCTTGACACGAAGATACCATCACAACAACGCATACCATCATTCAAACTGTGATTGAAGTTAGGTGCATGATATTCCAGTTGACCACACAAGGCGCATTCACCATCAGCAAATACACTAGTGGTATGGATAGACGAAGTTGCTTAGATCGAACACCACATTCCACAATTAACATCTACTTGCATGAAATTGAAATTTATGCTACTCTACGCTACTTGAAGTAGAAGGGATGAAGAAACCTCGCTAGCTATCCATAACAAAGACGAATTTCACCATCAATGAAAGATCTTTTATTATGAGAGTTTTACACGACAATCTCTTACAAAAGTTTTCAAAGGAAAACTTTCCTTCTCCTCCAACTACACTATCAATCTACTTCTAAGCTACTTCTAAGTTGTCCCTCTACTCTAATTCTACTCTGATCTTCTCTACTGTCTACTTTCTAATGAATTATAAATGAGGGGGACTCCCCCTTTTATAGCTAGCCAAGTCCCAAAAGACGGCTAGGGTTACAATCAATAGAGTGGCTAGAATCGTGCCACCTCAGCCCTAAACTAGATTTGCCCTAAAAAGCCATACAAGGAGGAGTGGGGTAATAAATGCGCCATAATGTCCACCATCATCCTTCTAGAAGATTCCATTTGTAGATGCGTTCACACTATTCTTGATCTTCTTTCTTGGCGTTGTTCTTTGACTTCTTCCACTTGAGGGTCTTCATCTTCGTCACTTGAGTTATACTAAGTCAATTTCTTGCAACTTTTTCTTCCTTCGAGATAACTTTATCCTCCTCCGAAGGTTGTAATATCATCGCGCTTTACCACTTCCAGTCATCGTGCTCCGGCCTCGACATTTCTCCTGCAAAACAAGCGAGGAGAAGAGAATTAGAACACTTCATAATATAAATTCAACTTACTTACCTGATTTTCACGTTCTAACTTCCAAGCGTTCATCGCCAACTTCGTGTTCAAGTTCATGCCTTAGACAAACTTTCAACACATCTGCATCTTCAAGAAATTCATTTCACCTGCTGGAACTCTAACAACCTTGATTTTATTCATCTTTGGCTCAAGAAAACTATCCTCACGAAGAATTTGAGCAAATTCACCTAGGCAGTTCCTTTCAAATTCATCATCTAGAGAATTTTACCTTGAAAACACGTTTTCTTCATTTTTGCCTTAGAAAATTTTCAAATTTCCCTTAGGAAAACTCATCAACCTGGTGCCCATCAAAAATCTTCACCCTGAAGGCCGAAGCGAAGCATGGAAGACTTTAAAATCAACTCCTCGTCGATAATCTTCAATACCCAGAAGAAAATTTCCATCAGAACGCGTCGAATTCATGGGTGCACGACGAACGGGTTCATTTGATTTTCTTGAATTTTGAACCTTAGAAAATTATTTCCCTGTGAAATTTAAATCCGTTCTTCACATCTGTGAAAATCTTGTTGCTCTGGCTTGGAAAATTTTTATCAACCTGTGCAACTGGCGTTCCCTGACTTCATCACTGGCAACTTCATCGGAATTTCCATACTTCCAAGTCCAGGCGTGATTTTTCTATAGAGAGGTGGAATTTTGCCGACACTTAGAAAAATATTTGAATTCCATCACCAACTTGGGCGCATTTAAGCTTTTGTCCTACCACTTGCAAACACTCAGAAAATATTTTTGGCTTCCTTTTTCATCTGGGGCGCATCTAGAGGTAGCTACTTCCATTTTGTGAAACTTTGAAAATTTTCAAGCACTTCAATCCTTCAAGGGCGCATTTGAACCTCTCTACTTCAAATTTTTCACACTTAGAAAATTTTCTAAGTCATCTCCTTCCTGGGCGCATTTAGCACATTGGACTTTCAATTTGTGACCTTCAAACATTTTCTGACCCCTTCATCAAGCCTAGGCGCATATAGAAGGGGCTACTTCCAGATTTGTCATGCTTAAATAATTATGAGTCAAGGCGCATATCATTATGCCTCCTTTCAATTTATCATAGGCGCAAATCACCTCTGGCGCTTTGAGTTTTGCCACTTAGAAAAAATTTCAAATTCTAATCATACTGGGCGCATTTGGTATCATCAACTTCCAATCCATGCCTTAGGCGCAAATTAGATGGGAAGCATTTAATTTTGGAGTGGGGCGCAAATGTGGATGTGTGCTTTCAGGCGCATATACCATGTGGAGCTTCCAATTTATGCCCTAAGAGAATTTCGAGTCATCCATCCCTCTGAGGTGCGTATGGAACTTAGAGCTTTTAGTTTTTTAATCTTTTTCCTTCCAGGCGCAAATGCATGGTGGAGGTTTCAGTTTTGTGGCTTAATATTCCTTTCAAGGCTCTGGGCGCATATAGCATGCTGAGCTTTCATTTTTCACACTTAGAATTTTTTTCTCATCTTTACTCCTCCAGCAGCTTGGGCGCATTTAACATATTGAACTTTCATGTAGAGCTTTTAATTTGAAGTGGAGCGCGTTTTGGAGTAGGCACCTTTAGCTCCCATGCCTTAGAATATTTTTTTTAAGTTCCCTCCCTTAAGGCGCAAATCATGGGGTCTTCTTTTAATTTAAGCTTTCATACTTAAATTCCCTTCCAGCTCACCCTTCCAGCCAAAGGCGCAAATGGCAGGTGGAACTTCCAATTTTGACCCTTAGAAAATTTTATGCATCTCTTCTCAAGTAGGGCGCATTTAATAGGGTCAACTTCCATTTTTCACTTGCCTTAGAAACTTTTCACTAGCTTATCCAAGTTGGGCGCATTTTGATGGGGGAGCTTCCAATTTGTATGACTTAGAAAATTTCAACACTCCTACCAGCTTGAGGGCGCATTTAGGAGGGTGAACTTCCATTCTTCAAACACTTCAAGATTTTGATCTTTGGCCTTTTAAAGCAAGCTTTTGATGCTGGACTTGAAAATTTATCAATTTCAATGAATTTTATGCCATTTGTCCAATTTAGAGTGACTTGATCGTGCTTGCCCTAATTTGCTATTTTTAGAAAGTTTGTCAATTTTGCACTAAAAAGGCTGGATTTTGCTTTGTTTCGAATCTCGAGATGTGGTTGAGCTGTTGATGCCTGATATCTCTCTGCACCTGCTATTTTTAGCGACTTACTAAAAATAGCAATTGCTCGGAATGCCTTCAAATTTTGCGTGTTGATTGCTTGAAGGGTGTTGATTGTGACTGAATGCTGCTTCTGCCTAACTTTCGTGTTTCACCCTTGATTTTAGGAAACCCTAATTCCTCTGCTCATGTCTGCTAAAAAAAAAAGCAATTGTCTGATTTTTCATTCCCTGTAACTCTGTTTGCCTTGAAATCTGGACAGTGTGCCCGTTGTTGGTGAACTTGCCTGTCTGTGCCGGAGCCTGCGATCAACTTTCTATTTATAGCCTGCGCCCGGAACATTTTACTAAAAATAGCAGGTTCTCCAATTGCCTTCAAATTTTGCCAGCAGATTCTCGAAAGGATGCTGATCATGATGGATACCTCAGTTTTGAATATTTTGACCTCTGATTCCTCATTTTTAGCGCTGAAGCTTGAAACCCTAATTTTGTGCATGTTGCTCAAATGAGCTCCATTTGACCTCGTTTCAGTTGCATGATGGTCAGTTTGCAGTTCTGAAGTGCTGAGTGGCTGCCTGAGAGATACCTGCTAAAAATAGAAGGCGGCCGGAAAAGTGACCGACCGGCTGCCGGATGATTTCGCGTGTCGTACTACCCGAAAAATCTTGAAAAACCCAGAAAAACCCAGAAAAATCTCCGACATGCAAGCACTGGCTAAAAATAGTAAGTTTCCAAAAAGTGGTCAGCTCCATTTGCATGTTACACTGTCGCGAAGCTCTTGGAAAACCCAGAAAGAATATACCGACATGCGCTGAAAACGTCTGCATGCAAACCCTAATATCGGCCTCCGAAGGCTGAATGCTGAAAGCCATCGTCATGCTTTGCATGTCATATCACCGTGAAGGTCTCGAAAAACCCAGAAGGAATCTGCCAACATGCAAAGAAAATCTCTGCATCTGCACCCTGAAATTTGCCCCGGAAGCAGGACTGCTAAAAATAGTAAGTCGTCCGTTTTTGCTCAAATTTTTCCTATGTGTAGCCTGAGGTGCTCTGGACGCAGCGTGACTGTCAGAATTTCATATCCCGTATTTAGAGTAGCATATAAATTTCTTAGGCTTTATACCCCTTTACTTCAGCACATTTCCGATTAGTTTTAGGAAAACGAGCTATATTGCCAAATCATACACGTAAGAATCCCCTTCAAAATCATACATTAGTTGCTAACTGCAAGAAATCTGAACAATTACGTAAGTCCCCTCGTAAGAACACAGCAATACACATCAACCAAACTGGGTCTATTCGCACTTAAGGAACCTTGGAGTTGAACGTGTGATCTATCTCGCAATCTTAGCACACGGAATACTTTGATCAAGAGAGAACAGAGTAGCCCTAAACTATTTTTGTTCTCCGCTTGTTTTATGTCATAAAACACATCAACACCACACAAGGCGCATTCACCATCAACGAACACACTAGTGGTATGGATAGACGAAATTTGCTCAAATTGAAGACCACATTCCACAATTACTAACTACTTGCATGAAATGAAATCTATTCTACTTTAAGATCCTACTCGAATCAGAAGGACGAAGAAACCTTGCTAGCTACTCACAACAAAAGACGAGATCATCATCAACGAAAACTCTTTTTATTGAGAGAGTGTTCACAACAATTTCTTACAAAGTTTTCAAAGGAAAAACTTTCCTTCTTCAAACTACACTATCAAAATTCGCTATGCTACTTCTAAGTTCTCCCTCTATCTTCCTATCTCTACTCTAATCTCTACTGTTTAATGAGTACAAATGAGGGGGGGATGCCCCTTTATATAGCTGGCCAATTCCAATGGACGACTCAGATTACAATTACAATGAAGGGCTCAGATTGAGCCACATAAACCCTAACCCTAAAAACCGCCACCAAGAAGAGTGGGGTCATAAATGAGCAATTAATGTTCACCATCATCTAGAAGATTCCTGTTTGTAAACGCCTTCACACTGTTCTTCTTCCTGACTGCAAACTGGATGAGTCTGATCATTGTGGCTTCACCTTCTTGAAAGGGTATGGCAGGCACGTTCTCAATCTGATTTCAAGGCGGCAACTTCTTTCTCCTGCTCGATGATGATTTCCTTCTCAACTGACATCCTCTAACTCTGGACTGCATGAGGATGATTATTTCTCCACCCCAGATCCTGAAGGATTTTCTTATCTTGGACTCGAGCATTCCTTCCTCGCCATCTACCTCTCTAAATTGAGTGCATATTAGGTCTTTGAGGAGAAATTCCAACACTTAGCCATTTCTTCCAACATGCAACTTTTCTTCTTTCGAGGTTGAAATGTAGCCTTGGAGTATTTGCTCCATCACTTCAATTCCTCCCACTCTGGTTCCGATGTTCATCCTGCAAACAAAGGAAGAGTATTAGAACACTTAATAATATAAACTCTCCTTCACTTACCTGATTTTCATACTCTGATTTCCAAGGTTGATCAATCTCTGGAACATTTGTTTTCTAGCAAACCTTGCTTTCTTCATAGCTTTTCAACATTTGCATGCCATCTTGACGCCTTCATCCTGATACTCGAGTTTCACTTTAGCTTCACATTCTTCATGCCTTAGACAAATTTCTCCCTTCTGAGGGCGCATTTTAGAAGACTCCTGCTTCATCATCTGCCTTAGAAAATTTTCATATCTTCACTCTAGCTTGGAAGAATATTTCCCCCTCCAACAATTTCATCAAAAATCACCTAAGTATCTAGCTCCAACTTTTAGCCAAGGCACCTTATTTCTCTTCTTGCCTCAGAAAAATTTTATTTTGTTTTGCCTTAGAGAATTTTCTCAACCAAGTGCCCATCAAAAATCTTCATCGTAAAATCTTCGACAAGGTGTGGAAAACTTTAAAATCATATCCTTGTTGAAAATATCCAATACCCAGAAGAAAATTCCCTTCAGAAAGTGCCAAATTCATGTGTCTACAAACGAAGGGGTAGATTTAATTTTTTGAATTTTACACCTTAGAAAAATATTTCTCACCAAAGTTTTATTCTTACTTCTCCTCTGGGCGCATTTCTTCTCTTGCTTTGACACTTAAGAAATTTTCCAACTCATTCCTCAAGCTGGGCGCATTTGAGCTTTTGTCCTGCCATTTGCAAACACTTAGAAAATATTTTCAAACATCATGTTGCCTCCAACCACCTTGGGCGCATTTTGGAGGTGCTCCTGCCATTTGCAAACACTTAGAAAATATTTCTTGACTTCCTTCTCATCTTGGGCGCAATTCATGGGTAGTGCTTCCATTTTACTACACTTAGAAAATTTTCAACTAGCTTCAAGCTTGTAAGGGCGCATTTTAGAGGGTGGACTTCCAATTTTCAGCACTTAACCAAATTTTCACTCCCCTCCCTCTTTCTAGGCGCATATAGGTGTGCTTCCTTCAAATTTCCATGCCTTAGAAACTTTTAATTACTCTCTCCTCTCCTTAGGCGCATATGGAGTGTCAAGCTTCAAATTTAAATGCCTTAGAATATTTTCAAGTCTCCTTCTCTCCAAGGGTGCATTTGATATGGCTAGCTTTTAATTTCATTGCCTTAGAAAATTTCAAGGATTCCTCCTTCTTGGGCGCATATAGGGTCTTCCACTTTCAATTTTCAAAACGTAGAAGAAATTTCAAGGCTCCCTCCAACTTAAGGCGCATATAAGGGGGCAAGCTTCAAGTTTGCGACACTTAGCAAAAATTTTCATCCATCTCCAAGTGAAGGCAAATTTAGGGGGTCCAGCTTTCAACTTATGACACTAAGAAAAAAATTTCAAGGGTCCCTCTTTACCTTGGGCGCATTTAGACCTTGGAGCTTCCAATTTCCATGCCTTAGAAAATTTCAAGGCTTCCTCCTTCAAGCTAAGGCACATATGAGGGTAGGAGCTTTCATTTTGCCATACTTAGAGATTTTTCAACTCAGTGTAAGCTTGCAAGGGCGCATTTTAGAGGGTGAGCTTCCAATTTGCAATACTTAGTGGATTTTCCATCAATCTTCAACTCCTTAAGGCGCATTCAAGGGTGTGTGCTTCAAGTTTCAAGGACTTAGTAAGATGTCCATGCCATCTCCTCAAGGTTGGGCGCATTTAGGACCCTAAGCCTCCAATTTTCATAACTTAGAAAATTTTCTATCAAACCCAAGTAGCCAAGGCGCATATGAGGGTTCGAGCTTCAAATTTTGAACACTTAGTAAAATTTTTACCAACTCTCCTTCAAGTCAAGGCGCATCTAGAGTATCAAGCTTCAAATTTCTTAGACTTAACTAAATTTCTCATGCTATCTCCTTCCAAGGGCGCATTTTCAGGGGTGAGCTTCAAGTTTTGAGGACTTCGACAAATTTTCAATTCAGCCTCTCAAGCTAAGGCGCATTTGGCATGTTGGACCTCAAATTTCTCAGACTTAGTGAAATTTCCATGGCTCTTCAAGCTTCTAGGGCAGATTTGAGGGTGTCAAGCTTTCAATTTATCAGACTTGGATGAATTTTCAAGCTTTCGTCTGACTTAGGGCGAATTGTTCAAGTTGCCCTCAGCTTGCCCTAACTTTCTATTTTTAGAAAGTTTTGCAACTTTTGCATTTCAAGCTGATTTATAACTCCGGAAGGCTTGATTTTCGCTTTGCCTCAATCCTCATGACGTGACTGAGCTGTTGGCCCCTGATACCTGCATGTACCTGCTATTTTTAGCAACTTACTAAAAATAGTAACTGTTCAGAATGAGCTCAAACTTTGTGAGTGAATTGCCTGAAGGATGTTGATCGTGACTAGATGCTACTTCCGTGTGAACCTCGTGTTTCGCCCTACTTTTTAGGAAACCCTAATTCCTTTGTATGGACCTGCTAAAAATAGTAAGTGCTTGATTTTTGAACCTCTGCAACTCCGTTTGACCTGAAATTAGCTCCATGGGGACCTCATCACTTGCTTGACCTGCTCACACTGGTGTCTCGCGCTAACCTGCTATTTATAGCATGTTTCTGGGGGTGTTTTACTATTTACAGTAATTGCTTGATTTCGAGACTTCCACAACTTCGTTGAACTTGAAATTTGAATGGCGTGACCCTCATGGGATGACTTGCCTGTTCACACTGGCGCCTACTACTGACTTACAATTTATAGCCCGTTTCAGAAGTGACTTACTATAAATAGTAAGTGCTCCGATTGCCTTCAAATTTTACCAGTGGATAGCTTGAAAGATACTGATCGCAATGGGATACACTGGTTTTCGAAAATTCTGGTATTTGACCCCTCATTTTGGGTCCCGAAGCTGGAAACCCTAATCTGACTTGCATGTCAATCAAATGACCTTCGTTTGACTGCATTTCCGTTGCATGTCGCCCTGTTCGTGATACCAAAGTGTTAGGCAGTTGTCGAAGTGGTCCTACTAAAAATAGTAAGTGTCTAAAAAGTGACCAACTCTATTTGCATGTCACATCACTGCGTAGCTCTTGAAAAACCCATAAGGAATAACCTGACATTAGCTGAAAAGTCCTGCATGCAAACCCTAAAAATAGCCTCTGAAGACTGCTTTGAAAAAAGTTCTGATCCTGGTTTGCATGTTATACCACTGCGAAGCTTTCAAAAAACCCACAAGGAATGTCTAGACATGCATAGAAAATTCCAACATGCAAACCCTAAAAATAGCCTCTGAAGGCTGAGTTGAGAAAGTCATCATCTCATTTTGCATGTTATATCACTGCGTAGGTCTCGGAAAACCCAGAAAGAATCTCCAGACATGCGTTTAAAACTTCAACATGCAAACCCTAAAATTAACCTCCGAAGTCGAGACTGCTGAAAGTTGTCATCTCATCTTGCATGTTATATCACCGCGTAAGTCTCAAAAAACCAAGAAATATTCTCCAGACATGCACTAAAAACTTCGCATGCAAACCCTAAAATCTGCTTCTGAAGGTGAACTTGCTAAAAATAGAAAGTTGTCCATTTCAGCTCAAAACTTGCCAAAAAATAGCTTGACGTGCCCTGGATGCAGTGTAATGATTGGAACTTCAAAAGTGCTGAGAAAAAAAATGTCCCAAATCAGACACTTACTAAAAATAGTAAGTTGTCAGAATTCGATGAAATTTTGTTGGGGACTTGCTAGAAGCATGTTGAATGCAACACCAAGCTCAGATTTCAATTTATTCACTCCATTTGACTTTAAACTGACCAGAAGACTCGAAACCCTAATTTTATAGACTTAGCCAAAATTTCACGTTTAAGCTCAACGACGGGCACATCCCCAAAAAGACAAACAGAACAATAGAGACACAACAAGAAAACCAACTACAATCAAGCCAAAAGTTCGAAACGAAGCAAAAATTAGGGGGGTCCCCATTTGCAATGGGGCGATGTGTGAAAAGGTCACAACACTTCCTTATTCAAAATTTGAAATTTCCCACCTTGACTGCATGTAACGTTCAGTTGACTAAAACATTTTTGGGAAATTGATTAAAATTACTCCAGCATAAAAAATCTCACCCTTGAACAATGGTGTACTTCTCATTGAGATTTAATCTCAACGCCTTAGGAGAAATTTATTTCATTTGGGAAAATTTTATTCCACTTTCCAATGCCTTGGAAAAAAAATTATATCTCTTTCCCCAAGCTTCATCAATCGCAATCTCCAGTATTTTAAAATCACAAGGTGTAATTATTTTCTTTCCAGAACATCCCCCTTAGAAAAAAATATTTCTTAACTTGATTAATTCATGTGTCTAAACGAAGGGGGAGATTTAATTTTTTTTTCAACCTTGGGAAATAATTTTAATCAAAGTTTATCCAACTTCTGCAGCCTTGGGCGTTTTTGCTAAGTCAAGCTCTCATTTCCAACACCTATAAAAAATTCCAACATTGACTCATCAACCTAGCATTTGGGATTGTATACTCTAACTTCTCATGCCTTAGGCATTTTCTCCAATCAATCCCCTCAACTCAGGCACATTTGACCCCTTGTAGTTTCATTTTCCAACACTTAAACGTTTTTTTACCTTGCTCTTGCCTTAGGCGCATATGGGGGTGTCCACTTTCAATTTCAAGTACTTTTCATCTCCTTACAATGTTTGGCGCATTCTGGGGGGTAAACTTTCATTTTACAAACACTTAGCTAAATCTTCACCCCATCCATTAGCTTGGGCGCATATAGAGTAGTGAACTTTCAATTTTGATTGCCTTACAAATTCTCATCAACTTCTCCTTACTTTAGGCGCATATGATGGGTCTTACTTCAAGTTTTCAACACTTAGAAAAATTTCCAAGTACCTTTCTCTCCAAGGGCGCATATCAAGGGTATAGCTTTTAGTTTCCAACACTTAATCAACTTTTCACCCCCCTCTCTACTCTCAGGCGCATATAGAGGGTCTTCCTTCAACTTTTCATGCCTCAGAAACATTTCAAACTCCATCTTCAAGTGAAGGCGCATTTCACCCTTCATACTTTGAGTCTATTTGCCTTAGAAAATTCTCCACACTTCCTCTTCAGTTAAGGCGCATTTGCTGGGTGCTCCCTCCAATTTATGACACTTAGAAACATCCCCAACACCCCTCCTTGGGTAAAGGCGCATTTGACAACCCCTACCTCCATTCTCCATGCCTTAGACTTTTCTTTCAACTTGGGGCAAAATTTACTAGGTCCTACTTTTAGTTTGCATGACTTAGAAAAATTCCAACACTCAATTCTTTACCTAGGTGCATTTGGGGGTATCTACCTCAAGTTTTCAACACTTAGACATTTCTCCAAGCCTTCCATGCAAGTGGGGCGCATTTCTATGGGTGAGCTTCCAATTTATTTGCCTCATAAAGTTTTCCATGCATTCCCATGTCCTTGGGCGCATTTAGGTGTTGATGCTTCCAATTTCTATGCCTTAGAAAATTTCAAGGCCTCCTCTTCTTCTTGGGCGCATATGACCCTTCAAGCTTTCAATTTCAATGCCTTAGAAAATTTCAAGGCTTCCTCCTTCAAGTTCAAGGCGCATTTGGAGGCCTGAGCTTCAAGTTTTGAACACTTAGTAAATTTTTACCCTCCATACTTGCTAGGGCGCATATGAGGGTAGGAGCTTTCATTTTATCATACTTAGAAATTTTCCAGCCTTCCAACCTTCCAAGGGCGCATTTCCATGGGTGAGCTTCCAATTTGCCTCACTTAGAAGAATTTTCCAGCTTCCATCTCCCATCCTAGGCGCATTTCAAGGGTCAAGCTTCAAGTTTTGAGGACTTAAACAAATCTTCAATTCAACCTCTCAAGCTAAGGCGCATTTGGCATGTTGGACTTCAAATTTCTCAGACTTAGTGAATTTTGTATGGCTCTTCAAGCTTCTAGGGTGGATTTGGCATGCAAAGCTTCCATTTTGCCAAACTTAGATGAATTTTCCAACTTTTTGTCTAACTTAGGGTGAAGTGTTCATGATGCCCTCAGCTTGCCCTAACCTGCTATTTTTAGAAAGTTTCTCAATTTTTTTGCATTTCAAGTTGATTTCAAGCTCTGGAAGGCTGGATTTTTGCTTTGCCTCAAACCTCGTGACGTGACTGAGCTGCTGGCGCCTGATGCTTGCATGTACCTGCTATTTTTAGCAACCTACTAAAAATAGTAACTGTTCAAAATGAGCTCAAACTTTGCGTGTCGATTGCCTGAGGGGTGCTGATTATGACTGGATGCTGCTTCCGTGTGACCCTCGTGTTTTGCCCTACTTTTTAGGAAACCCTAATTCCTCTACATGGATCTGCTAAAAATAGTAAGTGCTTGATTTTCGAACCTCTGCAACTCCGTTTGATCTGAAATTCGCTCCATGGGGTCCTCATCAATTGCTCGACCTGCTCACACTGGTGCCTCGTGCTGACCTGCTATTTATAGTCCTGTTTCAGAAGTGACTTACTATAAATAGTAAGTGCTCAGATCGCCTTCAAATTTTACCAGTGGATTCCTTGAAAGATACTGATCGTGATGGGATACCTTGGGTTTCGGAGATTCTGGCGTTTGATCCCTCATTTTAGGTCCCAAAGTTGAAACCCTAATCCGACTTGCATGTTGCTCAAACGATCTCCATTTGACCCTGTTTTTGTTGCATGTCGGTCCGTTTGTGATACTGAAGTGTCGGGCAGCTGCCAGAGTGATCCTACTAAAAATATTAAGTGTCTGAAAAAGTGACCAATCAGCTTCCGAATGAGTTTGCATGTCACACTGCCCGAGAGATCTCGAAAAACCCAGGAAAACCCAAAAAAATGATCAACATGCGATTACTGGCTAAAAATAGCAAGTTTCGGAAAAGTGATCAACTCTACTTGCATGTTACCTTGTCGCGAAACTCTCGGAAAACCCAGAAAGATTATGTAGACATGTGCTGAGAAATCTTGCATGCAAACCCTAAAAATGGCCTCTGAAGGCAAAACTGGTAAAAATAGTAAGTTGTTTGTTTCAGCTCAAATTTGGCAAGCAGGTAGCTCACAACGTTCTAAGTGTAGTGCAATTGTCAGAATTTGAAAATCCCAAGAAAATAGGCCCCAAACTGGTACTTACTAAAAATAGCAAGATATCAGAATTCAGTGAAAATTCAATGGGAGCCTGCTTGAAGCATCCTTATAGCAATGTTAAGCTCGGAATTTGATTAGCCAACTCAACTTGACCTCAAAATTGTCTGAAGATTGTAAACCCTAATTCATCAGAAAGCCCTCCAGACTTAGCCAAAATTCAAATCTAGGTCAAATGGCAAGTACATCACTAGACAGAAAAAACCGACAGAGAGAGACAGACCCAAAATCAAAGCCAAAAGACCCGAATGAAGCAAAAAATTAGGGGGGTCCCCATCTTGAATGGGGTGATGTGTGAAAAGTTTACAACATGACTGCTTTCAGTTTCATCAAGATCTTGAAAGCTTTCCACAATCATATGAACTCTCTTCATAGTTTTATTTTTAGGGTACCAAGGGTGCCAAGATTCTCATCACTTCACTGAGGCATGAAGTAATTAGCAGACTAATTTCTACATCTGCATGCCTCAACCAGTAGGGATGAATCAAAGAGGTCACTACAGGTGACAATGCTGTTTTAATTAACCCTAAAGGTGACTGCTTCACCTGGCTCAAACATTGTTCCAACGTGAGAAGTATTCTCACTTCTTCCTCCCTTGTCTTACATTCTTTAATGAGCCTTGTTCCTGCGGTGTAAAGTGACCTTGCAAAACTCTTTTCTTCTTCAAAAGCCATGATTAAATCAGATAGCTCACGGCTTCCAGAATATACATCATCTTCAAGAACTTCTGATAACTGAAATTGAGTTCTGTTCTAACCTCTGATGTAGTATCAGTTTTCCTTGTCACACAACTGACCACTGAAGCGATGAACTCACAAGATGGCAGAAAAACAAGCTCTGATACCACCGTAATATTCCCCCTTAATTTTTTTTTTTTTTTGACCCGCACAAACACCACTGTTAGCATTTAACTCCAAATATAAACCAGCTTGGAAAGTAACCCTCCACCTTTTGATCACCAAAATCCCAATGTGTGCGAAGTGAGAGCATACGGTGTCGGGGATCGTTAGCAACTGGAAATTGAAATTACAGTGCTTGCTAGGCAACTAGCCGACCTTGGATGAAAAGTAATGTTGGAAATACAAAGTAGGCGGATAACCGACCATGAGCTCAACCACTTATTTAGCGGGAGCAATTAATTACAATTATTATAAGGCGGCAAGCCAACCATGAATCCGCTCTGCCACTTATTCAGTGGGGGGAATTTATTAATTTAAAGTGTTGGAAATAAAATGCTTCAACCACTTATCCAATGGGAGCTAAATACAGAAATAAATTGCAGCAAATAAATAAATGACTGTTAGTACTACTAACCAGCCTTATAATGAATGAATTTCAGCTGCAAAACATATTAGAATGAAGGCCAAATATAACCAATGAATTAAGGATACTATTCTTAACTTTATACAATGTATATAATCAGATTTCAGCCTCATATAATCAGAAAACCAGAAATAATTCAAGTCTGATTAGAAACAGTAAAACACAAAAATCAAACCAACAAGTAAGAATTTCACCAGAATAGACATAGCTCTTCACATACAGCCCGGAAAGACTTCGTTCAGCAGTCAATAGAAGCCTCTAGTCATGGCGTCCACTCTCCAACAGGAAATTCGTGCCAAAAACAGTAGCAAACAGTTGGCACAAATCCCAATGCAAGCTTGAAATGGTACGGCCCCCTCAAGGAGGTCAATTTGATCCCAAAAATCCAATTCTCAGTATTAAAACCTACAACTTTGCAAAACTGGGTGCCCTCCACAGTAGCACAGCTTGAGCTAATACCCAGAATGAAATAAAAATCGTTGGTGAAGCTATCAATAGAAGTTCGCTTCAGCCATGTAGTTCTTCAACAGTACAAACAAATTATACATCAGCAACCTGCTTGTAATAAATCAGAAATTAAACTCTATCCACACTCCTGAATGAAGCATGGTCCTCAGTCACCATCTAGGAAGCCATAGTTTCAGGCCCGAAGAATGGTATCAAAAGCTAGAGAATACGCAATCCTCGTAGCAAAGTCTGAACTCAGTTCAGTAGCATAACATTATAAATTTTCCAAAAGATGAGAATGAATGAGCAAGGCACCAATAAATAGACTCTTTAGCTAGAAAACGAATCAATTCGAAACCTCCAAAAAAGAACCTTTTCAACTTCTTCATGGGATGCCCATCTCCAAATGCACTTTTTAAAATATTAAAATAACTTAATATCTCTTCCCCAGGTGTCCACCAAAGAGAACAAATAAAACATTATTAAAGATAATAATATTTCATCTTGGACTACCACATCAAAGGCCCCCTTTTAAAAACAACTTCAAGTTCATTTCCTAGGCACGGGGTCCAAAAAGCAACACTGAAAAAGACTAAGTTATTGAAACTTAGCTCCAAGAGGCATGAAGAAGCCAATGCCCAAACTGAACTGCCTTACTGCCAAAAATGGAAAGATGAACTAGAGATGATTGAGCTGCTACTAAGATGACACTACCATAAATAGAACTTACTAAAAATAGCAAACTGCTAAAAATAGTAAGTGTTCCCAAACGCCTTCTGAGCACAAACCGGGCAGTCGTCATGACTTACTATAAATAGTAAGTGCCTAGAAAGGTTGTCAAATGGAGATGCATGTTACATCATCCTGAAGCTCTCCGAAAACCTAGAAAGCTCCACCAAAACTCACTTCCAAACTCCTGCATGCAAGCTTCCAAAAATGCATCTGAAACCTCCTATAAAATAGGAAACCCTAATTTCCATTTCTGATTAGCCTACGAGTTTCCAGAAATAGGCTAATTCCCATTGAAGAGTGTAGAGCTAAAATGGGGACATTACAAATATAGTCAGCTATAGGGATAGCCAGTTCCTCAGTGCTTTTCGGTAGGAGCTATTTAGATTAGCTAGCTCTCAGCTAACCCCCAGCACCAGTTACCACCCTCAGACGAATGGCCAAACAATGATTGTGAACAAATGGGTTGAGGGATATTTGCGTAATTATGTGGCAGGGTAGCAGAGGGCTTAGAACAGGTGGTTGCATTTGGGAAAACACTGTTACAACACCACCTATCACATGTCAAATAGGATGACTCCTTTTCGAGCCTTATATGGATATGATGCTCCACCATTTTTGGATTTAGCTCTTGGTGATAGCAGGGCTCCCAAAGCTAAGGATTGGATCTAGGAGAGTCAGGATATCCTTAAGTCACTTAAAGATAATCTTCAAAGTTCCTAGAACCAACAAAAAATGTAAGCAGACAAGCACAGAGTAGAGAGAAGCTTTAAGGTGGGAGACTTGGTTTTCTTGCATCTCCAACCCTACAGACAGTCTTCCTTGAAGAAAAGTGATGCAAAGAAATTAAAACCTCACTTCTATGGTCCCTATAGAATTGTTTGGAGAATGGGGGAAGTGGCTTATGAGCTTGAGCTACCGGAAAATAGCAGGATCCATAATGTGTTTAATGTATCAAGCCTTAAAAAAGCTTTAGGGCAGCATATTACATCATCCCCAGAGCTTCCACCCTTGGACGAGGAAGGAAAATTGGTTGTGGTGCTTGAAGAGATTGTGGATGTCAAGTAAAGAAGATTGAGGAGCAAAGTATTCAATGAGTATCTAATCAAATGGAGAGATTTGCCCATGCAAGATGCCACTTGGGAGGGTGAGCAGATTCTTTAGCATCCTAATCTACAATTGCTTGAGGGCAAGCAATTTTGAGGACTATAATGTCCCCTCCGAGGAGTAATCCGAAGTGACCAATTAGCCTATCTTATTCCCATAGGCTAAAGTCAAGGAACAGGGAATATTTTTATTTAATTATTTAATATTATCCGACCAAGCATATTTTATGGGTAATATTATATAATTAATTTAATCAGTTTCATAAAGTGACTTTAGTGAGATATTTAATGAAGATTAACAAGTCACTTTATTTCCCAAATTTAAATAAAATTTTAAAAGTGCAGAAATTTGAAAAGTCATTCTAATGTTTTTGAAAAGGGATACAAAAGTGCTTTTGGAAGCTCATTTTTATTATGCTCGACTATTTTGATGAAATTGAAGAGTTTTCGGAGAAGACAAACCCTTGGACAAAACCCTAAGTGACATTGGTTTTGGTAGTGCAAGATTCTACCCAAGCTTGTTGCTGAAGAGATCATTCAAATTTCTTGCATTGGGATACAACGATTGGCGTTTGAAATTCGTGAAGTCTTGTGCCAAGACGGGTTTCAAACTATGTGACAAATGTAGAGTTATAGAGTCAAATAAATTGAATATTATATTTGCAGGCCAATGCTAGCCGTATATTTCCAGAATTGTGGGGACCCTATTCTATACAGTCGTACTAAATTTAATGAGGCCTAAATATTAATAAAGAAGGTGTCATATATATCCAGTGCTTTGAATTGTATGAATAAGTTATTTTGGGCAAAAAGAGAGTTCTAAGCAACTCGTGGCAGCTTATAATTCCATTGCAGAGATTGTATTATTCATTGTGAGCCACCACCCATATAAGACCCGTATTCCATTGACCAGGCCACTTCAAACAAGACATGCCGCCGCTAGGGAGAGTGTGGGTGACGTGGAAGGAGGGAGTCAAAAGGGAAAGTTTCTGCTACATTTGACAAAGTCGCGACCTTGTTTGGAGGGAGTCGCGACCCCTTTTTGGAGTGATTATTATTCTTGCAGTCAATGCCCTTTTAAGGAAGCCATGCAAAAATATATATTGGCAGATTCAGACCTCCATCTTGGACTCCACGTCAACCTTTGGGGTGTTAATTTGAAGTTCATTTCACAGATAATTTATGGCTATAATTTTTGTACACGTTATTATGTGAAACAAGGTCTAAATTGCAGAAATATTGTTGATGGTTTATTTTTTGTATGTTAAATTCCTGAGTGTAAATGAAAGCTATTCACATTGAGAATGAGAAACACAATGTTATGACGTTTAACTCCTCTGTCCATCAAACAAATAAAAAAAATGCAAACTCAAACCAGTTAACACAAATTGTATGACAAAATGTCTGTGCACATGGAGTGGTGAAAAATGATTTTTTTTTTAATAGAAAATTAGCCTGAGATATTTTACTCAAGAAGATCATTGTCAGTTACTTCTTAGAATCTCTAGAAGTAAGCAACAATGGTTCTATCAAGGCCAAACTCCTTGGCATAGGCAAATGAAAGCACTAGATTCATAAATACTTGTTTGGAAACTGGCCATCAAAGGAGTACTTGCTCCTCCTCCATGACCAACTACAGAATATATGGTGAGAGTCAAGCTTGAGCTATAAAGCTTTTTTTCTCATATTTCAAAGAAGATCTTCAAAAAATATGTAGTTTCTCTTGCTCAAGGATTTTTGCAAAAAAACACTTTTGGCTTTCTTCCTTCTTTTCCAAGCTCCCTCCACTAGCTTCAATTTCTTGTCCTTTTTGGTAGTCTTCTTTGTGTTAGAAATTAGGATCTTAGGTTACTAATCATTACAAATAAATATAAAATAAATAAAATCAGAATTACAAGATACATAGATTAAACACACTACACACTATATATGTGGAGGAAATTCTTTTGAGTAAAAAAACCTCCATAAAGCATCATTCTATTATAACACTTACAAAATGGTCTATTAAAACATAGACTAGTCTAGCAAGACACTTCTCCTTACTTCCACATGATAAATATTACTCTTGTGCATAGTGATATAATTCATTATAGATCTTTGAATTCCCTTGCCTCTCAATGAGAGAGAAGCTCCTTAAATGTAGAAGGGGTAGCAAAATACTAGAAGAGGTATTGATCACACGTATTCAAAACTACCATTTATAGATAATTAATAATCTAATAGTTTATTAAATTATTAATTATTTAAATGGTCTATGTTTTATAATATACATAAGGTTTTATAACGTTATATTAGAACAATATATAAATATTATAAGGGTATAACCCCTAATAAAATTAACACTCCCCCTTAATGTTAATAGGGGGCATCACCTATCAATTTCTATAAAAGAAAAAATGAAATACCTCAATAACTAGGTCTTTTTTGACAATGATATGCTAAAATGAAAACCGTGTATTCTAGACTACATGAAGATCATCTTGTCATAATTTATAATCCCAACATTTTAAAATGTTTTACAAGAGGTCTTATAAAGTTTTTATTGGATCTCAAGATTCCTCAGACCAACCTCCCCCAAGTTCATTGCATAGTCCCCATAGGTCTTATATAATGCCCAAGTGGAAGATTTAAAGTGAGAAGGATTTACAATATGTTTGAAGGACTTATACATACAATGCCTAGAGGTCTTATCTTATGCCTATTAGGTCTTACATCTAAGGATATAGCCACTAGGAGGTGTCATTGACATGCACACTCCACCTCAATGATGACTCCTTAAGGCCAAGAATTGATATGAATTTGGAGAATTTGATACTACACCAAAGTTTGATATGTGAATGTTAGGATTCTAGCCTAGTCTTTCCTGATCATAGTTTATATTCCTCCTAATAATCAAATGAACAAAACTAGAGAGAAATTTTATGGAGGACAACTTTCCTTGAATGAAGTGCCTAACTTCAATGTGCTTTATTTCTGGAAATGGGAAACTTTAGTAAGAGTAAAAAGCTTTTGTTAGTGTATAATAAAGTGGAACTTTTTCTAATACCCAAATGAGACTCTTCCAATAATCTCCTAAGCCACATTGATTCTTTTGTAGTTAGCCTTTGATTAAAGAGCTATAGAAGGTAGTTATTTGAGCGCACTCCATCTATGTGATAACCTTGCACAATATTTTGAATGCATATCCCGAAGTAGATTTCCTATTAATAGGATCACCAATATAGTCAGTAACACAATAATCAAAATAAAATTGATTCTTGGTGCAAGAATAATAAAGACCATAATTAATTATGCTTCTAATAATATTTCAATACCATCTTTTAGTGGTTCATATAAAATCCTACACAAATCTAGATGTAAAACCTACCATAGAGGTATTATTGATATAGATATTATTATGTTATTGAATAAAAGAATTGGTCTCTTATTTCTAAGACGATTCCAATGTTTGCTTAATACCAATCTTTAATAGGTATAACAACTAATTTAAAATGATCATATTACATTTCTTATGTAATTCATTTTGCATACTTTGCTTGGAGATATTTGTAAGTGTTCCTAGAATATAGCTAATCCAAATGACAAAGAGAATTTTCTTTAATAATTGTCTTGATTTACTTATAATAAATCATCTAAATATGACATACATATAACTTTAGCTAAAAGATAAGTCAATACCCCCCAAAAAATTACAATCAATCCATCATCATTTTATAAGATCATTAAGGTATGTATTTCCATGTTTTTAAGTAGTAAATAGTTACCTACTAAGTATATAATCAAAGATTTATAAAAAAAATTCTAAGCAACAAGTGGGCTATCCTTTCCAGTCTTGCTTCCTGGGCAATTTATTTGGGCAAGAAAAACCCATTACAAATAGATGCATTATACCCAACAAATGGAAGAAAAATGGCAAATGTTTGGTACAATGCAATGGAATTGAAATAATTGTTACTATCATCCACTAGTGCTCCATAGGCTAATGATAAGGATAATCATCAATTGTTTGATGAGGAAATACAAGTTGAGTTACAATTATTAAACTATATGGTCAATTAATATAGGTGATATAATTTGGTTTTAGCTAAATTTTATCAATTTCATTAATCAAGTTGTACTTAATTGTTATATATCTATATACAACTAACTATATTTCCTTATAAAAGGTGGAGGAATAAGATTTTAGGATTAAATTCCTTACTTGTGTGGAGAAGATGATGCTACACAAAGACATAAGGTCTAATACAAATTGAGTTTAGATGTACTAGACAATTGTATGGCTTTGAGTGTAACACTCCCAAGTAATTTTAGTTCAAATTTGTTTATCAATTGTAATATATAAATCTGTTACAAATAGCTTCCAACACTTCTATGCCTATTCACAAAGGGATTCCCAAGTTTTCAAGTTATGACTATAAAACATGCTAAGTCATGTTGTAATACTCATAGTGAAAGCCAAGGCAGTTTTACCTAACATTGTAAGACAAGTAATTTTTTAACCCATAATCACAACAATGAGGTTTAACCCAAATAGACAAGTGCAAATTCACTTGCTCCTATGATATTCTATGTTACATATGTGCAGGTAGGTATAATGATCCTATAATAGTCTTGTTGATGTGATTTTTGTGACCGCACCAATCAGCAGAACAAAGTATCTGAAGGCTACTCCATTCTCTCTTGATCAAAGAATTCCGTATGCTAAGATTGCAAGAAAGTTCGTACGTTCAACTCCAAGGTTCGGAAAATGTAATGGAATACCCTCAGTTGGTTCATTGTGATTTGTTGTTTTCACGAGGGGACTTACACAATTGTTCACCAGTTCTTGGTAGCTAACAACAGGTTAATGATGAAAGGGGATTTTTGTGTATAAGACGAATGATTTGGCTTTAAGGTACGTGTTTCCTATACTAACCAGAAATGTACTGAATTGAAATGAGTGCAGGATTCTAGAAGATCTAAATTCTAGTCTAAGGCGGAATATGGGATCAATCTCAGCAAACCTCAACCAGACTTTGCTTCGCCTCACATTGGACAACTCACACAAAGTTGGTGCAATCTTCAAGGGAGCGGCAACGAATGTTCAAGTCACAATTCAATATAAAGACACCATCAAGACGATGCATGCCAAGACGCGAATCATAACCGAAGTTAAGCTTGTAAAGTTTTCCAGTTGACCACGCAAGGCAAACTTGCCGTCAGCAAGCTACTAGTGGTATGGATTAAAACGAAACTGCCTTGATTAAATACCACAATCCACGATTAACATCTACTTGCATGAAAATGAAAACTATTCTAATCAAAACTACTCGAAGTAGAAGGGGTGAAGAAATCTTGTTAGTTGCTCATAACAAAGACGAATTCACCATCAGTGAAAGCTTCTTTTTATTATGATAGTTTTCACAACAATCTCTTACAAAGTTTTCAAGGGAAAACTTTCCTTTTCCTCCAAACTATGCTATGCTAACAAGCTATGCTAAGCTATTACAACTATCAGTCTCTCTGCTCTAGTCTCTAATCTGATCTAATGTCTAACGATGTACAAATGAGGGGGGATGCCCCTTTTATAGATAGCCCAGTCCAATGGACGGCTTAGAATACAATCAAATGGAGGGCTCAGATTAAGCCACATTAGCCCTAACCCTAAAAACTGCCAGAATAGGGAGTGGTACAATAAATGAATCAAAAGATTCCCACTCACTCCCAAAATAGCAAAGGCAATTAATGCCCACTATCAGTCTTCCAGAAGGTCATCATCCAAAAGGGCATTTCTGTTCTCCTTCTCCTTGGCTGCAAAATCAACGAATCTGGCCAGCACAACTTCAACTTCCTGAACTGAGATAGGCGGGATATGATCAAGTTGAAACTCTAACACTGTGACTGCCTGCCCTTGCCGCATACAAGACTTTCTCCAAGCAACTAAAGCATCCTGTGTATTCTGAATAATGCTTGAGAAAGTCGAGGTGTTCTCAAAGTCGTTTTGAACAAAAGTCTTCACCTCTGGAAAGAAAGGTGGCAAACTACTCCTCAAACTGTCAACAGTCACCTCATTAGAATTCAGCCTCCCAGCAAAGATAGCCTCTAAGGTGTTCAGGACTCCATCAATAATGTTCGTCATGGCCTTTCTGACTCTGGCCGAATCTGCCTGCATCAAAGAACCCTCGGCCCGTGACAACTGAAGAGTACTAGCCAGCAAAATCATACCTATCACCTTCCTGAATCACTCCTCCATCAATCAACATCTGCAAGGGAGCATGCATCAAGGCCTCCAGATGCTGAATAACCTTGCTCTGATAGATATGAGCATCACCCCAGGCGTGATCAACAGCATCCATCTGTGCCACAATGCTGGAAGCCTGCTGATAAGCATGAGCAAGATCTTCCATAAACTTTTTCGTCTCAGCACGAATGTTGGCCACCCACTTATCTACCTCTTGTGCCATCTTTCTCAAATCCTCCAAGCCACTAACTGATTCAGACAACTCGGCAGGAAGTTCAATCGCTAGATTCTCCTGCCCACAAGGACGAGATAAATGTTGCATGTAGCCTATCAAAGTCTTGTGCTCTTTCTTAAATTTCTTGTATTTTCCTTTAGTCTTGAGCAATCTATCCTTGAGCGCCTGATAAAAGTTATCACACTCCTCAATTATCTATACTCCTGTGGGGCGACCTAACTCCATGGTAATGATCATGTAATTTTCTGGAACAGCCTCGTCTCGATCACAATTAACTCTTGGCACAGCCACGTGAAGGGTGCAAGAGCCATCCTCATCTATTGAAATCCTCGAAAATTTCCTAGCTCTCTTCTTTGTTGGAGGTGCACTGATCCTACTCAAAAATTCTTCCATCTCCACTGTTGAATTAGCCTCTTCACTGGGGCTCCTCCTCATCCTATCTCTGAGCCAATCAAGTACTACCTGTTGTATAACAAATGGCTTCTCATCCCTTGCTTCTTCCTCACGGACTTCTCTAATTTCATTCTGGCGAGGCTCATTAGCATCTATGGGCTGAGTATTGTTGTGACTCTTTCACATCGCCCCATTCAAAATGGGGACCCCTAATTTTTGCTCCATTCGGTCTTTGGTCAGTTTTGGTCTCTCTCTCTCTCCGTCTGCCTTTCTTATTCCGCTTCCGGGATTTCTCCGCCTTTGAGCTTAAACGTGAAGATTTGACCAAGTCTGAAAACTAGGGTTTCATCTTTCCTGGTCAGTCCGGGGTCGAATAAAGTGAATAGATTGAAAACAGAGCTTAACGTTGTTGTTAGTAAAGCTCAAAGCAGTTCCCTGCCAGTTTTCTGCCCATTCTATACTTTCATTATTTTAGGTATGAAATTATGTGCAGTTCGTCAACACTCTTGAGATTCGACCGCCACATTGTATTCGTAATATCAGTTGCTCACATGTAAAATTTGAACGTAAAATGTGAATAACTTACTATTTTGGTCACCCACCTTCCGGACAAATTCTCGTGCTCAGAGGCGCAGTTTTTCTTTTGCATAAGCTAAGTAATATGTCTTTGGGGTTTTTCGAGACCTTCGCGATGATATAACATGCAAGTTGAGATGATAACTTCGTAATTCAAATTTCCGAGGCTATTTTAGGGTCAGGCTGTCGGTTTCTTTTGCATGTCTGGATGATTCCCGGCGGGTTTTTCGAGAGCTTCACAATTCAGATGACATGCAAATGGAGATACCACCAAGAAGGAACTACTATTTTTGAAGGTGTGTGTCTCATACCGCTTCCTAAATAGCTCAGAATCACGAATGACCGCAGCGTTCTAAGAGAAACAGTAGATCATTTGATACTTATGCGAGCTTAATTAGGGTTTCCACCTTTGTTCAAAAGAGGGGCAAAAGTCAGAATTTTCAAAACCGCAACTAATCGCGACGTAAGATCCTTCGCCATTCGCCGGGTAAAATTTACAAGTCAAATCTGAGCACTTACTATTTATAGTAAGTCAGATTAAAAAGTTAAAATAGGTAAATCAAAATAATGTCAAGAATAAATACTGCAGGAGGAGCAATTTATTCAAATTCCAAGTCAAACTGAGCAATGGAGCTATCAGAAACAAGAGGTTACTATTTATAGTAAATCACCACCAGAAACAAGCTAAAAATAGCAGGGTGACTAAAATGGCAGTGTCGACAGGACAACAAGGTCGTGAGGATGCAGTGTGCAAAATTTCGTCGCCTGAAGCTTCAAGAGATGCAAAAATCAAAGGACTTACTATAGTCAGCAAAGTGAATGGGCGAAAAACGTAGGAAAAAAGTCTAGGTCTGGAACTTCATCCAGTTGACATGGCAAAATGCGCCTCCAAGCATATGCCAAGCACCAAAAAAATTCTAAGTTTGAAGTTCATCCTTCATCAGAGGTAAAATGCGCCCAAAGCTAGAGTGGTCAAAGGAAAGTCAACGGAGTTTATCCTGCACACAGGCTAGAATGCGCCCAACTTGTAGAAGGAAAAGGTTAAATTTTTTTTTTTTAAAGTCTGGACATCCACCACCCCCCTCCAAATGCGCCCCCATCCTCATAGGGATGAAATGCACGTGTCAGTGTAAGAAGGTCAACATAAGTCAAACATACTTCATCCCTCCTAGGCTCAAATGCGCCCAAACAAGGGCATGTGAAGACAAAACGAGGAAGCTCAAGAGTCACGTTGAAGTTTCATTCTTCTCTCTCCTTTGAATGCGCCCATACAAAGTCAAAAGTCAAGGGTGGCGTTTAAAGTTTATCCTCCTTCAAGTATGAAATGCACCCAAGTTAGGGAGGAATTGCTAAAATATTCTAAGTGTGAAATTCGTCCTCCACTACATGCCAAATGCGCCCATCCCTCACCCCCTCAAATGCGCCAAGAGGAAGAGAAAGTCAAAGGATGCGTTGAAATAAAGTTTATCCTCTTGCCTATGAGATATGCGCCATATGAAGAATATGGAGTGAAAAATGGTAAACAAGGGGGAGATTAAAATATACTAAGGCGTTGAGAAAGTTCTCCATGCCACATGAAATGCGCCCAAAGTGCATGAGGTTAGAAGTTAGGTTGATGAATGATGCTAGGCGTTGAAGTTAGAAATATCCTCTTCAAGTGTGAAGTGCGCCTAAGGTGATGTAAGTGTTTCTAGGCGTTGGGATTGCTAAGCCTATAAGGTAAGGGTGGCAATGATAAAATATGAGTGGCGTTGGGATTAAAAATGTCCTTCATGGTACAATATGCGCCCTTGGCATTTAAAAGAAAATTTCTAAGTGAATTGAAACATAAAAAAATTTCTCACCATAGGAGGATGAAATAAAATTTTCTAAGGCAAAAAAATTCAAAAATGCTAAGTGATTCAAATTTTCCAAGGCAAAATATTTTTGGAAAAACGCCCAAGTCTGATGAAGTGATGAATTTTCCTAAAGCCCGAGTGAAGTTGCCAGTGATGAAGTCAGTAATTGCCAGCTCCTCAGGGTTGATAAATTTTTTTCCAAGTCAGAGCAACAAAATTCTCAGAGGAGATGAAGAAATGAAATAAATTGTTGAAAATTATTTTTCCAAGGTTCAAAATTCTAGAAAATTAAATGAACCCGTTCGTTGGGTACCCATGGGTTCGATGCGTTTTGAAGAAAATTTTCTTCTGGGTATCAAAGATTATCAATGAGGAATGGATTTTAGGGTCTTCCATGCCTTGCCGGGACTTTAGGATGTACATTTTGATGGGCATTGATTGATGAGCTTCTAAGAAATTTGGAAAATTTTCTAAGGCAAGTGTGAGGAGAATGTGTTTTCAAGATGAAATTCTCCATACGATGAATTTGAAAGAAACCGCCTAGGTGAATTTGCCCAAGGTCTTCGTGAAGATAGTTTTCTTGAGCCAAAGGTGGATAAAATCAAAGTTGTCGAGCTCCAGCGGGTGAAATGAATTTCTTGAGGATGCAAATTTCGGAAGTTGATATTAAAAGGATGATACGCCCTTGATGAAGATGGGTTGAAAATCTGGCTAAGGCATGAAGAATTTGAACGCGAAGTCGGCTAGTGAAAACGATGAGCCCTTGAAGATCAACGCGCGAAAATCAGGTAAGTAAGTTAAGATTACATTATGAAGTATTCTAATGCTTTTCTCCTCGCTTGTTTTGCAGGAGGAATGTTGAAGCCTGAGCACGATGTCTGGCAGTGGAAGCACGATGATATTACAACCTTCTAAAAAGATAGTTATGAGTTTCAATCTCGAAGGGAGAAAGTTGCAAGAAAATGGCTAAGTGTTAAGACTTAGTATAACTTAAGTGACAAGGATGAAGACCCTTAAGTGGAAGAAGTCAAAGAACAAAGTCAAGAAGAAGATCGAGAATTGCAGGAACGCTCACAGCCTGTATTCTAGAAGGATGTGACATTAATGCCTCCATTTATTATCTCCCACTCTCCTTGTGGCGTGCTTTTAGGAAAATCTTGTTTAGCTGAGGTGGCACAATCAGCTATCCACCGATTAGGGATTCAAGCCGTCCGCTGGACTTGGCCATCTATAAAAGGGGGAGTCCCCCTCATTTGTATCTCATGAGATTTAGAGGTAGAAGCAGAGCTTAGAGGAGTAGAGAGAAGTTGATAGAGTAGAAAGTAAAGTAGTGTAGATTGAAAAGGAAGGAAAGTCTTCCCTTTGGATACTTTGTAAGAAGTTGTCATGTATGCTTTCATAATAAAAGAATTTTCATTGATGGTGAATTCTTCTTTGTTGTGAATAGTTGTTGAGGCTTCTTCATCCTTCTAATTCACGTAGCATCTTGAAGTAGTTTAAAGTAAAGTAGATTTCATTTCATGCAAGTACCTAGCAATTGTGGAATGTGGTGCTCGATTTGAACAAGACTTCGCTTGTCCATACCACTAGCGGGCTCGCTGACGGTGGGTTCGCCTTGCGTGGTCAACTGGAACTTTGTGAAACTTAACTTCGATTATGGTTTATATGCTGGCATGCATCATTGTGATGGTGTCTTCATGCTAAATCGTGATCTGAACATCTTAAGTCACTCCTCTGAAGATTGCACCAGTTCTGCGGAAGTTGTCCGAAGTGAGGCAAAACGGAGCTTGGTTGAAGCTTGTGAGAATTGATCGCCATGTCCCACACCCTAGAGTAGACTAGAACACCCTTATCCCTACACCCTTTAAATTCAGTTCATTTCCGATTAGAATTAGGAAACTTGTGCTCATTTGCCAAATCATTTGAATTATATGAAAGCCCTTAGTCCGCTGTCTGTTGTCAGCTGTCGAACAATTGTGTAAGTCCCCTTGACATACCAGCAAAATCACATCGAGCCAACTGAGTCTATTCGCATTATCGGAACCTTGGAGTTGAAAGCATGAACTCACTCGCAGTAATCTTAGCATGTCAATACTTTGTTCAAGAGAGGATAGAGCACTGCTGGGAGATTTTATTCTGTGTTGGTGCGGTTCAAAACCACGCTACAGCATCTCCCAAACTTGGGCCTCCTATCCCAGAATCATATCGTCCTAGAGTGCCTCAAGCTCCAGCGTCGAAGTGTGTATCTCAGTAGTAGCCTTTACCTTCTTCCCTGCTTAATCATCTTCCAGAAGCACGCCCAGCCAACCGATTCTCTTCGTGGTTGATTTGCTTCCCATAATTCTCGTTCCTTATTCAACATATTTCTCTAATCGACAAACAAGGAAACTCCTGTGATACTCTGGAGAAATGTGTCCCACCATGAGGTGACCTAACCACAATTCCTTGAGTTTCATGAACGGGCTCTTCCTTCGAGACTGAGCCCGAGCAACTGTTTCTTCCCAGTGGCACTACGGCCCCATGATCTCCCCATCAAAGTGTGTCATGGGAATTGACTCACTTTCAAATTCCCCCGGTTTCACTATGCCCCTTTCAACCCATCCCCTAGTGAATGTCAGAACTGGTATGCAAAGTGTGTCCAAATCTGAAGTCTCTGGCTCTGACCAATCTGGGAGTGGAAGTGGCATATCTCTCACTGCCTCATAATCTGGATGAAGAAGATTCATGTCCTCGTCCACCTGGTCTGGTACGGGAATAATCTCACACTCCCTAATCATGCTCAATGGTAGCCTCGAGAACATCCTTTTCCTGACTTCAGCTTCATCCAATGCATTAGCCCAGTAATCCTCAATATTTTCCTTATGCACAAACTCTTATGACAGTATCCATCTGATATTCCTGTGAGGATCGTAATACTACCTATTGGTGTGATAAGAAAGGTGGAAAAATTGAAGCTCGTTCTCGGCTTCCTTGGCTGCCTGAAGTGAAGGACACACTTCGTCTGAATTTCCCATAATGATCGGGAAGTCAAGTCCTCCCTTCTTCTTTTTCTTCTGAATCTTATCATAGGCGATGAGTTGCCTAGATATTTCTAACATCAAAATCTTGTTTGTTGGGTACTTGGGCAATCTGTACGGATATGAAGAGAACCCTTGCAGCCTGATATAAGTAAATTTCGGAAACTGAATAAACCAGCACCCATACCTTTCTATTAATTCTTGAGCTTCCTTCGAGATCTTGTGATGAGTCCTTTGTTGAAGTGATCTCATTATGTGCATAGTGAAGGCATCATTGACCCTCTTGTAATGGGACGTGCTTGTCAGGTGCAGTTGCGGACAAGCCTCATGAATTTTGAACTAATGAGAGCCACATCCAATTGGCTCCTTGTATGATGTTCCCTTGTACTTCGTCATACGAGCCAACATGTAGACAATATATGAGCCCATGTAAAACGTCTTCGTCCTCAAACTCCGGAGTTGCTCATGCAAATTGTCACTAATCATCACCGCCCAGTTGATATGTTCTTTGCCTTCCAGTACAAGGTTGATATAATAGAACATCCATGGCTCAAAGATCAATGCTTGAGGACAACCTCCAACCCTGTTGAGCATCATAATCAGGTCACAATACTCCTGCTTCAAATCATCCGATATTATTTGCTTTAGCAACTTCATGCGAGAAGGCTTGGGCTTGTTCATCCAACAAGCATGAATCATATCAGCACATCTCTCGAATGTTGAAGCATACATCCGCTCAGCACGTTCCCTCGTCTTGTAAATCATTTTCTCATGTGAAGGAATCCCAAAGGCTTTGCCAATAGCTGCAGGCGTGAGGTTGGCAAACAATCTACCATCAGGTGAGACAATAGACCTGTGATCAGGGTCATAGCAGTTAGCACACTCCATAATTAGCTCTGGACATTGAATTGCTGGCGGAAAACCAGCAGCTGCATATAATCCACTCCTGACAATATTGTGCGAAGTGATTGAAGGACGATGGCTTCCAACTCCCATCATTCGATTTTTGAAAGCCTCCATGTTGAAAAAACCCAAATTTGTGTCAACCAACTTGCTCAACTTCGAAGAGAATTTTGACTCCGGCAGGAATGACTTGCTCAGCTTCTTAATCACCGCCTGTCTGGACGCAGCATTATTATCTCTGCCAGTTGCTCTTACTTCAGCCATCCTGCAGAAACAACAAATAGTCATTAGAAATTTAACTTAGAAAAATAAAAGAACCACATTGGGGCTGCCAGTCGACTTTTGAAAATGAGAAGCTTCAGCACTGAATTTTATCTTCAAACCTCAACTCTTCACGTAGCAACTTCAGACTTTCAATACTTAGAAAATTTTCCAAGCTAGCTTCGGAAACTCTAGCACTTGGAGAAAATCGGCCAACTTCACTTCAGCCACTTCTCAACCTCAAATTTACTTCGTACTCAAAGCCAATTTCGAACTTTCAGCACTCAGCTATTCACTTGCACTGCAATCTTCTTTCACTTCAAAGCTCAAATCGAACTTGCCAGCTTGATGGAGAAAATAACATAACTTCATAGTTCATATAGCCAAGTCGATTTCTAGAAGAAGCTATCTTTAGCCAGTATTCGAATTTCCCTCCTTAGGCAGCTGTAACACTTGTCATCTGGTGTCCAGAATATTTGACCTTCTAGAATTTCAAAAAGATTCACTTCATTGGTCAAGGCATACTTAGCATTTTTAACTCATTTTTTTGAAAATATTAACTTCAACAGTATCTTTAAGAAATTCACTTCACTGGCTGAAGTGTTGAGAACTTTGATTTTATTCATATCTGGCTCAAGAAGATTATTTTCACGAAGAATTTGATCAAATTCACCTCGGCAATCAACTTCAAATTCATCAGCCAAGGCATTTTATTTCAACAACACATTTTATTCTTCTTGCCTTAGAAAATTTTTAAATTTTCCCCTTAGGAAATTCATCAATCAGGTGCCAATGAAAAATCTTCATCCCGAAATCCTTGGCGAGCTGTGGAAGATTTTAAAATCAATTCTTCATTGAAGACGTCCAATACCCAGAAGAAAATTCCCTTCAGAAAGCATCAAATCCATGGGTCTACAAACGAAGGGGTACATTTAATTTTTTGAATTTCAACCTTAGAAAAATATTTTTCCATCAAATTTATTCTCATTCTTCATCTCTGGGCGTATTTTCCTGCTTGGCCTTGAAAATACTCTTCGATCTTATGAAGCTAGAGTATTCTGACTCATCAACTGCCAATTTTATCCATGTCTCAAGAAAATTTCATCACTCCTCCAACTTGGACGTATTTTCTCTAGAGGTGAAATTTTAGTACTTAGAAAAATTTTAAATAATATCATCACCAGCTTGGGCGCATATGAGGGGTCAAGGAGGAAATTCACACGCCTTAGACAATTTTCTCCAAGCTAACATCTTCAATACTCTTGGGCGCATTTCACATGTCAAGCAGGAATTAACACTTAGAAACATTCCTAGCCACCTTAGACTTGGGCGCATTTTACATACTGAGGTGGAATAGTAATCAATACTTAGAATAATTTCCTTTTAGAAAGCCACCACCTCCAACATCTTTGGGCACATTTCACATGCCAAGGTGGACTTAACCACGCCTCAGTCATTTTTTTATCCATCTCACCTTGCACCTTGGGCGCATTTAGCATATGGAGGAGGATTTAATTCCCATGCCTTAGTTTATGCCTTGACCCTGCTTCTAACATGGGCGCATTCAAAGGGTGGAGAAGGAAGTCAACGCCTTTTGTCTTTTTCCCAGCTCATTTGGGCGCATTTCACATGTCATGGAGGATTTAACCACGCCTTGGTAACTTTTTCATCCATCTTCACCTTCATCTTGGGCGCATTTAGCATGTGGTGAGAAATTTTGACTTCAACACCTTGGTAATTTTCCTTGACCCCACTCTAGCATGGGCACATTTTGAGGGTGGTGAAGGATTTAGTAAACACTTAGAAATTTTCTTTCATATGCATGGAGATGAGGGCGCATTTGAGGGGTAGAGGTGGACTTAACCTCAGACTTAGAAACTTTTTCATCACCTTATTTCTCCTTGGGCGCATTTTGAGGGTAGAGGTGGACTTAACTCCAGATTTAGAATTTTTCTCAACCTTCAAGGCAAGTTGGGCGCATTTTGGGGGTCCTGCAGGATAAACTTCAACACTTAGAATTTTTTTCTCAGCTTCCTGCCAATCATGGGCGCATTTTGGGGTAGGAGCAGGATGTTCTTCAGACTTAGGCATTTTTCTAGCTTGCTCGCTCTTGATTTACTATATTTAGTAAGCCCTCTGATTTTCATACCTCTGAAACTTGGATTGATTTGAAATTTTCGCCACAGGACCTTCATGACCTAGGTGATCTGTTCACACTGCCGTCTCGAGCTGACTTGCTATTTATAGCATGTTTCTGAAGGTGTTTTACTATTTATAGTAACTGCTCAGTTTCATGACTTCCCCTACTCCGTTTGACTTGAAATTTGGATGGTGTGACCCTCATCGGTAAACTTGCTCGTTCACACTAGTGCCTGCTGTTGACTTACTATTTATAGCCAGTTTCAAAAGTGGCTTACTATAAATAGTAAGTGCTCCGATTGCCTTCAAATTTACTCGTGATAGCTTGAAATATACCGATCATAAAGGATACACCACCAAAATTCCCGCATTTTACCCTCATTTTGGGTCCCGGCCGAAACCCTAATTTGATCAGATGTTCATCAAACTACTCCTTGACTGCTTTTTGTTGCACTTTTGCCTGCTTGTGATACACTGATGTGGCCGGGCACAACAAATTTGGACTAAAATAGAACAAAAGTGATCATCCGCCTGCATGTCACATCACCGCATAGCCTGAAAACCCATTGTTCAACCTGATGCTTAAAAGGCCCCATGCAAACCCTAAAAATAGCCTCCTCAAGACGCATCGAAAGTCTTGACTTTGTATGTTATACCACTCAGTTTCGAAAAACCCACAAGGAATGTTCAGACATGCGAACCCTAAAAATAGCCTCTGAAAATTGAATACTAAAAGTCATCGTCTCATTTTGCATGTTATATCATTGCATAGGTCTCAAAAAACCCAGAAATAATCTCCAGACATGCATTGAAAAACTTCGCATATAAACCATAAAATCTGCTCTTGAAGGTGAACTTGCTAAAAATAGAAAGTTGTCTATTTCAGCTCAAAATTTGCAAACAAATAGCTTGACATGTTCTGGATGCAGTGTGACGATCGGAACTTCAAAAGTGCTGAGAGAATGCCCTGAATTGAACACTTACTAAAAATAGTAAGTTGTCAGAATTCGATGAAATTTAGCTGGGAACCTGCTGGAAGCATACTAACTGCAACGCGAGGCTCAAATTCCAATTTATTCACTCCATTTGACTTCAGACTGGCCGGAAGACTCAAAACCCTAATTCTCAGACTTAGCCAAAATCTCACGTTCAAGCTCAAAGGCGGGCACGTCCCTAGAAAGGTAGACGGCAGAAAAGAGACAGAAAGAGAGAGAGAGAGAGAGACAAAACCAAAGCCAAAAGACCATAATGGAGCAAAAATTAGGGGTCCCCATTTTGAATGGGGCAATGTGTGAAAAAGGTCACAACAAGTCTCCATCGTAGATTCAACTAGGTTTTATGAAGAGTCAATTTATCAAACATGTCCATGTCCATTGTTGTAACTTAGGCATTTAATATACTGCAACGAAAATTTCTCTCAAATGGCAGCTCATATAAGAGCAAGAATGTTATAGAGCTTTTTTATCCACAGTTCAATTGGCATACTGGTCTTTGACTTAGTTTCTCGAGACAAGATTGATGCATTTTACCCCATCTTATATAGAATCGCATGGACAAAGACCTTACCACTTAAGGCAACTAAAGATTGGTTTCCCCTCTCATTGAAACATTCAAGGACTAATAACAAAGTTGGTTATATTGTCTTTAAGATTTTATTCCCATGCTAGCTACATTTCCTTTTACATAATTCGTTGACTTCAAAAAAACATAGCACCATAAGAAATGGAATGACAAAAACCTAATAAGCCATGGCATAAAGAACAATGTTCTTATAAAACTAATTGAAGATCTTGGGAATTCGAACATGGCACCTCTAGTCACTCAAGATGTTATTACCTAGAAAAAATAATATTATCCAAGAAAATATGTTCGGTAAATTGAAATATGCTAACCAAATTTTTGACACAGTTTTACACAATCACCAACACTTGGTCATCTTGATTAGCATTAGCGCCAAAACCAAAAACACTATCAAAGCAACTCTAACCAAGAATGCACCCTAAAACCACTTAATGAAGAGGGGCGGGCATATGGTCAGAAGATCCCTACGATCCAAACTTGATACAGAAATGGAATGCAACTGGAAACTGAAGATAAAACTCAACCCCAAGAATGTGCACTCAAGATCCCATTCAGGGCGAGGTGCTAACATATGGCGGAGTACTTATTACAAATTGAAAATAAACTTAGGCGGATAACCAGCCATGAAGATTCAAACTATCTAATCCATCCGCTGCGGTGGGCATCCACTCAAGAGTGGGAATTCTCCACTTTTTCAGTGCGTACAATGAGAGATACAAGCTTATTCTCCACACTGGCGGTAAACCATCCAGGGGTACTTAATGTGAGAAATAAGAAATAATTGCAGCAATAAAGGACTGGAATAGTACTACTGTTTACAGTCTTACAATATAGAAAGAGAGCTGCAAATTACATGAGTATTAGAATGATTTCAAAGCACCAAGATACTAGATGATTCCATGATAAATATTAACAATTATTGATGAAGAAAGGACTGAAAATTCAAACTGAAACAAGTCTGATATAAATCTGCAATTCTGGAAATGAATAACCAGCAACTGTAAGAATCAATTAAATGCTCATAACTTCACCAAAATACCTCCGAATGGCGTGAAACGAAGTGCAATGAACCTCTGGAGGATAGGCGCCCATCGCATGATGAAGAAATAGCCTCAAAAGATAACCATTAATTCCATTGCACAATTCCCAAAGCACATAAAATGGTACAGCCCCTAGCAAGGGCGATTTTGCTAGAATAAAATAAAGACTTCAAAATAAAATCTGGAAATTACTCGAGAGGGTCGCCATCACCTTAGAATAGATATTCTTGAATGCCCAGAACAAGATTAAAATCATACA
>VDFB02277586.1:0-16794 GCA_007258455.2 Sequoia sempervirens
AGTTAATGTAGACATTACCTTCCATCAACATGAGTTTCCTCCTTTAGAATTGAGAAAGAAAAATGATGCCTTCATGATAATAGCCATCTACAATAGATTAGGAATAAAGAGAACCCTTGTTGACAACGATTACACTCTTAATGTGTGTAGTATCACACTTTTGGATAAAATTGGTATGAATAAGTCAAAAATTCAACCTAATTCCTTGTCCATTCATGGATTTGATAACATAGGAAAAAAACTGTTGGGTGTGATTACTTTACCTATTATAGTTGGAAAAGCAACCTTGCAGACCCCTATTCATGTAATGCTCGATAATCTTTCATATAATCTTCTTCTAGGAAGACCTTGGATACATGAAATGCATACAGTTCCTTCAACCCTTCATCATATAATGAAGTATGTCTACAACAATAAGGTATATCAAATTGAAATAGACCCCGAACTTGAAAGTTTCCTACAATTTGAAAAAGGAACAACAGGTCCTCACTGCACTGATTCAAACATCAAACATAGAACCTATGAAAAAGGAAAAACAAGTGATCATTGAAACAGTGTCAAAATTATTAGATGATGATTTGGGTTCCTTGGATTTCACACCTTCATTCATGGGAGAGTACACAATCACAAGTAAAGAAGATGATTCAAAGAAAAAACAACCAATGGTGATGTCAACACAAAATTTGGAAGAAAATTCATAAGCATCTACCTCATCCACTCTTGAAGAAGACACAAGTTACACAACAAACTTTGATGAGATAGACTATCAACAACTGCCGAACCCAAAATAAATGGAAAGACTCTATGGGAAAGGCTATGAGTTCATGAAACAATTTGGTTATAGTGGAAAAAGATGCCAGCACAGAAAAAAAGAACAAAGTATTTATGTTCTTATAGAACCTAATACACAAGAAACAAAAAGCGATTTGGGATATTTCCCTTCTAATATTATGCAAGCAATGAAGAGACCCTCGCTAAACATCAACACCATTATGTGTAATCCTAAAACAACTTTCACCTTGAAGCATCCAGAATTGATTGATACAACTTGTGAAGAATCATTGGAGTTTTTCGAAGATGATGAAGCCTTGAAATAAATGCTAGTATTTTATGACAAACCATTTACTCCTACAAAGAGATGGCTGACATGTGCTATGATTAGTACCAAGCAAATAGATGGAGAAGAAGAAAGTAGTGAAGTTGACACGAATAATGAAGAATACAACCCTGAATTTCTAAAACAAAATGCACTTCCTTTCGAAGATACCGTGGATATACCAATGGATATTAATAACAAAGAAAAATTAATTAAAATAGGAAATTTCCTTGATGATGATAATGAACAAGAATACCATGCAAATTTACTCCATGAATTTCCTGAACTTTTCACTTGGACTAATTCAGATATACCAAGAATTGACCATAATATTGTGACACACAATATAGTCCTCACTAAAAATACTAAGTCCTCACTAAAAATACTAAGCTCATTAGACAAAAGATTCAAAAAATGAACCCTAAGAAAGCCTTATTAGTTAAAAAAAGGATCAAAAAAATCCTTGAAGCTGGTTTTATAAGACCTAAAGATTATTCTCCTTGGATCTGAAACATAGTCACAGTTACAAAACCTGACAATCATATTAGGATGTGTATGGATTTTCACAATTTGAATAAAGCATCTTTGAAATATGACTTTCCCCTTCCTAATATCGACATGATAGTAGATTCCACTGCAGGACATGCTTTGTTGTCATTCATGGATGGATTTTCTTGGTATAATGAAATATTTATCAACCCTCAGACCAATATAAAACATAATTTACAATAGCTTGGGGAACATTTTGTTGGGTAATGATTCCTTTTGGATAGAAGAATGTGGGTTCAACATATCAACGAGCAATGACATTGGTATTTCATGATTGCATACAAAAGATTTTGGAAGACTATGTTGATGATATTCTAGCCAAATCTTTAAAAAGACAAGACAATGTAAATGTCCTTCAAAAAATATTTGAGCAAATGTGAAAATACAACATGAGATTGAATCCAAAAAAGTGTGTCTTTGGTGAACATAGTGGAAAACTTCTAGGTTTTATTGTATCTCATAGAGGTATCGAGGTGTACATGAAGAAAATTAATGTTATTGTTAGCATGCAACCTCCTAGAAACATATCTCAATTGCGCTTATTACAAGGAAGAATTCAAGCTATTTGTCATTTTGTAGCATCTTTAGTTGATCTAACGTTACCATTTACACATCTCCTTAAGAAGGATGTGCACTTTGACTGGAATGATGATTGTAAATAGGATTTTGAGAGTTTGAAGTATTACCTTGCAACTCCACCTATTTTACAACCCACCATGCAAAACAAACTATTCATCCTTTACACAGCAACATCAACCCATGCTCTCACAACTTTTTTGGCTCAACAAGATGAAAACGGTAAAGAGCATCTTGTTTATTACATCAGGCGAACTTTGATTGATTATGAGAAATGATACACAATAATAGAAAAAAATGTTTGGCTCTTGTATTCGCTACAATTAAATCAAGACATTACTTACTGAATGCGGAAATACATGTGATGACAAAATTTGATCCTCTAAAACATCTTTTCAATACAATAGATTTATCAAGACACTTGGCTAAATGGGTTATGTTGTTAACAAAGTTTGACCGTAATATTGTTTCACAAAAAGCAATTAAAGGAAAAGCCTTAACCGAACACTTAGCAGACGCTCCCTCACCCTTGGCATTACCTAATGTATAAACGTTCCCTAATGAGAATGTGTGGACTATTTAGAAAGATGACTCAGTATGGGAATTATACTTTGATGGATCTAAGTGTACAATAGGCTCTAGTAGTCCCACCCGCAAGAAACCCTATTCCCTTATCATATTGCTTAAACTTCCTATGCACCAAAAACACAGCAAAATATGAAGCATTAATTGCTAGTTCGCATGTTATTTTAGCTTTATCAGTTTGAAATATTAAGAAATTTGTTGATTCACAATTAGTCATTAAGTAAATAAATAGGACATATCAAGCAAAGCATGAAAATTTTTCAAAATACAAGGATTTCACAATGATTTTTTTAGAGAACTTTGAATCATTTACCATTGACAACATCCCACAAAAGGATAATCGACATGCAGATGCAATGGAAAGTGCAACTTCTCTTATATCACCTCAAGATCCTTCAAAGATTATGAAACCATCAATCGAATCCAAAGCCAAAGAAGTATTAACAACTATGGAAGGCTCTAGTGAATGGTATACACCGATATTTAATTATTTAAAAGAAGGTACATTTCCTAAGCCGACAACTAAAAATACTTGAGATCATCTTCACAAACTCGTAACTAAGTATGTAATTCTCGCCAACATATTATATAGAAGATACTTTAATGGAATTTTACTTATATGTCTTAAAGAATCTAAAATCCCTATAGCACTTGAAGAAGCTCATGCGGGTGCCTATGGAGGTCATTTTGGAGGAAGATCATTAGTTAAAAAACTCATTCACATGGGATAATACTAGAGACATGGAAAAATATTTCTTTTCAGAGTACGTTAAGAGATGTCACAAAAATCAGGAACATACCAATTTGATTGTGCTCCTACTTCTGAGCTTTGGGCCCAAATTCCTATTTGGTCATTCTCAGTGTGGGGACTAGATTTAATTAGAAAAATCTCACCACCTTCCTCTGTCATACATACCTTTATAATTACCATGCTATATTATTTCACAAAATGGGTAGAATCTATCCCTCTTCGATTAATAACTACCAATGTGATATGTCGTTTCATATTGGAACACATTATTGCTTGATTTGGAATTCCTTCCACATTATTTTATGATAATGGTACAACATTTAAGAATAGTGACATGAAGAAGTTCCTAGAAAAATTTAACATACAACATCACTTTTAAAAACCTTAATACTTGCAATCTAATGGTCAAGTTGAATCAACAAATAAGACCCTAGAGAAAATTCTAAGGAAGATAATAAACAAACACATTAAGGATTGGCACACACAGTTGACAAATGCATTGCGGGCTTACAGTACTAGTATCGGAAGCTCCACCAAGACTACTCCTTATAACCTTGTCTATGGCACCAAGGTGATTATGCCCTTGTAGTTGTAAATCCCCACATTAAGGATTGCTCTTCAAGGACTTATTAATGACAACACTTATAAAGAACAAAAATTGCATCAACTTTAGATGCTTGATGGACAACGCATTAACGCTCTTGACCATCTCCAAGCTTATGCTAGAAAATTGCAATGTAGTCATAGTGATCATTTCATCCCTTATGCATTTTGTAAGAGAGGGGGACCAACCATGTCAAGGAAACAGGTCACAGAGAGTTGAGAGCGAAGGGCTGCCCTAACTTACCTCACTCTAAAAGATGCCTTGGGATAAGGATCAAAAATGATGAGCACTATAACATACTTCTACCACTTTGCAAACCTTGAACTTAGGTTTGTGCTAGGCGAGTTGGTTTTTGGAGTTGATGTTGCACCTTAGACAAATTTTTGTCTGATCGTAGTAGTGCAACTCTGGGATGATAGAGTAGCGCACGAGAATCTATCATGTGCGCCGGCATTTTGTATGATCAAAAAAGAGGAAGTACAACAAAAACTGCCAAAAGACCTACTTACAACCTAGCTACTTGATTGTGATGGGAAAAACAAAATAAGAAAGTATGACATATAGAGACAAAGATGATAAAGCAAGTATATGAAAGCTAGGGTGATAAAGATAATCTCACAAAAGCACCTATTAACTAGCTATCTCCACACATGCATTCATCTACATACAAGTAATAGGGAAAATTGTTGGGGGCTGTATAGGGGCCTACCTCAATCAGACCCACATTTTGGTGTTTCCAACTCTATGGACAACCAGAAATCAATGGAGTAGAATATGTGATAAAGGAAAGAAAAGAGATCAAAGAACACTACAAACAATACAATACTACTCAACCAAATCACGAAGGAGAGGAGTGAAATGTTACCACCTCCACCCAAAAGCTGACTAGCCAATGGAGGAGAATATGGACTTGGAAAAGTTACCATAGCCACAACTGTGATGAAGGGAGGTCTCGCAAGACTCCAAGCCCACACTTTTATGGCTTGCCTCACACTTACAATGTGGAGTTGATGGAGTGCTAATGTTGCAATGAAGTGTTGAAATGTTGCTTGAGAGTGAGATTGAATTGCTAAGAGATGAAATAGAGTGAGAATCGATGAATTTTAAGGAAGAATGAGGAAGAATCTCCCATTTTCGGGTCGGCTGGTCAAAGAGGGACATTACAATTCGACCCCAATTGGGTGTGTAACACCTTTTCCAACTCCAGATTCAAGAATTTGTAAGGACGACATAAAACATGCTAGGAAAAACAAAGCAGACCTATAGGAAAATAAGCAGATAGTCACGCAATCTGTCAAAATTTTGGAAGGCTTTAAAAGGGGTCCCTTGGGAACCTAACATGAAGAGGGGTCCACTCAAGGGACACATTGTTTGAAAATGCAAAAGAGACATTTTTTTATCAAATCGATTCATCAGCAAGGAATCCTTTCGAAATATGTTCACTTCATCAAGGAATTCGAAAGGAAGAAAATGCCCCCCCACGAGGGTAAGGTCGAGGCTTCTCCCATAGGAAAAGGCTGCTCCCTCCTCGAAGAAAATTTTTCAAGATATTTCTTTATGAACCCATGATAAAGGAAACATGTTCCATTAGGGGTCCAAGTTGTGAATGCAATTCTTGAAAAGGTTTGCAAAGATTCTCAGGAAAAGATTCATTGGCAACAAACACATTTTCTAAAAATTGAAGTATCATAGAAATGGCATTGTCACACATACAAGGGACAACTCAAGCAAAGAAGAGAGACATATAGGAAAAGAGCAAAAGAGAAAAATCACAAAAAAAGGACACAAGGGGATCTAGTTTTGTAGGGTCAGATCTTATCATGCATATATAAATAATAGGTAACCACAGTGCAAGAAAAAAGATCATCAATCCTCACCAAATCAGGAAGAATGCACAGAATACAAAGTAAAAATAAAAAACCGTGTTAACATGGAAGGGAAACCTAAATGCCCCCAACACTTTTCATCATTCCCAATTTACCAAAAATCAAACATAAACATGGAAGAATAATGATACAAATAGAAGAAGGTTCACGACACAAAATCACTCTTGTATCCAAGCACCAACAAGGATGACAAGGGTCATCCAGGAACACATAGCACAATCATAGGGAAACACATCACAATACACACACATCTAATCTAAAGATAAAGAAGAAGCCTCTCACTAACATTCATTGACCAAGAGGTCATCTGCTTCCCAATCTATATCATTATAGGGGGAAGGAGGACAACCCTACAATGGTGGAATATTAAGGGGAGGAGCTTCCGACCCTCCCACAACAAGGGCCAAGGAAGAAAGCCCCGCAAGGTCTTCTCCACTAGGCTCTTGTGGAGCTATGGTTAGCGGTTTCATGAAGATCACAAACAAGGCAAGGACCTCATCTAGAGAGTTGAACATGTACTTTATTTGAGTTACATGTCATACCTCAGAAGATAGAGAGGGTTGCACCTGAGATTTACCGCTTGGCTCACCAAGTGACTTGGGAGCGGTGACAAAATTAGGAGAAGCCAGGACTTGCTCTATTACTAGGACAAAAATATATAGCATAGGACCACCTCTTGGAGAAGGTGGGTGCCTCTTTCCCCCTCCATTCCTGGAAGGGCCATCCTCCACCTTCTGCTTTGTTGAGTTATGTGAACTCCCCATAGATGAGGCAAGAGGCATGGAGGAAAAGGAGGAGGAAAAAACCACGATAGATACCATCAAAGTATTTAGCATATTCATGGGTTTAAGGAATGGCAAGATGTTTGGAAGGGACATCAATAGGGGTGGCTCAGCCGAACGAGTGATAAAAACCTGCACCTTTTTAGGGTTAGGTGCACTCACACTCACAACAAGAACTGAAAATGATACTGAACTTGATTGAATAGAAGCAAAGGGGAGGAGAGAGGAGGACACAATAGGAGACCCTGATACAAGGGTGGTTGTCTCCTCTTCCTTCTTCTGTAAAGTGGCCTACTCAATAGCCAGATCCTTTTGTTGGCACTTGTGCTCATGCATAAGGTGGTTTATGTGACTCTTGGAGCTAGAGATTGGAAGCTCTGAAGGGACGAAAGGCTCCTGCTCAACCATAGGAGTGTTCATCATAGCCACTTTTGGTGGAGGGACAGGCTCTTGAACAGGAGTACGAGGAGTAGGTTGAGAAACAATGGGTGGAGTTGGCTCTAGTGCCTCGACAGTGAGCCTCTTCTCTTTTACTACTTTGGGAGTAGAAGTGGTGGGAGGCCACAGAGGCCAAGACATAGAGGATTCCCTATGGGGACCCTTTCTCCTACCATACAAGTAGGGCCAAGGTCTAGGAGGTTTAGTAGGGAGGTCTGAAATCCTAATCTTAGGTCAGTGCCAAGCAAGCACCATCAAACTCCTTAGGTATAATCCAGGAGTAGACATCCAAAACTCTTCATCAGAAAGAGGAGCAAGAGAGGCATCCCGAGAATGGGATAGCTTCTCTTTTCCTTTTCTAGAAGAGGTGGCAACTTGCTGCTACACTACCAGAAGGGTTAGTTTCAGTTGTCCCTTGCCCCTGGTCTTATACTTCACATAGTTCTTGCAAAGTAGGTTCATTCTTAGGGGGAGTGGACCAACCAGAGTAGGCCAAAAATGGTCCAATGAGTAGCCCCCATGGGACACCAACGACTAGTATCTAGTGTCATGCACCATGTTCACAGTACCTTCATGGGAGAATTTTAATCACTTATGAATGAAAGAGATGATTCCATTCATGGAAGCTAGCCAAGGCATGCCTAGCTTCAGCTTGAACAAATCTGACTCTAGAATAACATTAAAGACTATGTCTACAGCCCTAGGTCCAGCTAGGACAGACAAAGTTATTGAGCCATAAGGATTTAGACAAAGACCATCATGCATACAGATGGTAGAATTTGTATCTTTGTACTCCTCCCTCTACAATGAATTTAGCAATAGTGTTTCTTCTGCAATGACATTCACTTGACTTGCGGGGTCACCTAAGACCCCCGTCACAATGTTGCCCCTAAGGCAAGCAGAAATGTAGAGGGGAGAAAGCTTGTTGTTCAAGGGCATATCTTGCAAGGTAAAGGTCACGTCTAGCTAGTCGGTCATAGGTTGCATGGTAGGATTAACTATGACCATGTTAACATATGCCTCGAGCTGAGTGGTAGAATCAAAGGGATCGATAATTAAGTTGGTAGAATGCGAAGGAAATAGGTCCATGTATATATGCAACTCACTATTCACTTTTTCCATCATTTTTTTTACATTTTTTATTATTTCCATTGATATGAATAGTATCATCCTAGATGTGGTCCTGTATCTCATGACGTAGGCACATACAACATTCGGTATCATGTCCATTAACTCGATGGTATTGATAGAATGAATTTGCATTATACCAACTACCTGATAAAGTTCCTTGAGAGGTTTAGGGTTCTCTAGGGTTATGATTTTATCCTTCAAAAATATCACTAAGATGGAAGAATAAGATTCTACTAACTTTGTGAACTTTTTGTTGCATCTAAGTTTGTTATCATTCATAGCGGCTACAACATTCGCGATAGCCTTACCCTTTCCAGAGATTGATACAATGGATTCCCCTTCTGAACAAGAGCGTGACAAGGATCCCTCGAACTAGACTACCATTTGTTGATATTCTCATAGCATAGCAAACAAATGCATGAAAGAAGGTTATTTCATAAGGGAAAAAATCTCCTTCCAAGGTCTCTACAAGTTCCCTATGAATACCTTCTACACATCAGAATCGAGCAGTAGGTACGAGATCTATGAGAAAAGTGCTTGATATCATGTTATAAAATCAGTTATCTTATCATTATCCCCTTGCTTGCATCAAACAAGATCTAAAAAGGTCATCTTCGGTCCGATGTTGGCTTGGAATTGTCGGAGAAACTAATTTAAAATTTGATCAAATGAGAAAATAGAGTTTTTAGGTAAGGAACAGTACCATTCAAGTGTTGTATCCTTAAGAGATCAAGGAAATAATTTTTCCATCAACACATCATGATGGAAGAAGTCTATACACATGGCATTAAAGGAAGACACATGTGTTTGCAGGTCCCCTTTACTGCCATACTTCTCAAATTTAGGAATCCTCATTCCTTGTGGGGAGTGCTTAAGATAGCTACCGATAGTGGACTATGTCAGAAGAAGGGTTGAAAGATAGGCTAGGCAGAGGCTTGGGAGAGACTCATCAGTTGACTTTGCATCTTACCCATATTCTAAAGAAGAGCATTAAGAATAGGGTCTTGGGATGACAAAGGTCCAGTGGGACCTCCTCTAGAACCACCACCAGAGCCACCTCTAGAACCACCAACGTGGCCACTATCGGAACCACTGTCGGAGCCACTGCCACTAGCAAGGCCTCCACTAAAGCCACCTCTATTTCTAAAGCCACCACCATGGCCTCCACTAGCACCACCCTTGCTACCAAAGCCACCACCACTGCCCAAGCCCCCACCACTCAACCAGCCAAAACCTCCACCACTAGAGGTGACAGAAGAGGTCAAACTGAAACCTAAGGGTATTATGTTTTCTTTGATAGTCTTGTATCTCTTAGAAGAAAAGGAGACATTGATCAACAAGACTATGTCAACCATATATATAGACATGGGAGGCATCAACATTCCTAACTATCTCTCATGTTCTTCGAGAGCGGCCCCTTGTATAATGTTAGCATTGTTTGCAAGGGCACTGACTTCAGATAGATTAGAGAGACTAGCTGGGAGTTTTATGCTTGGTTTGATCTTTTCCCACCATATACTCTATCTCTCTAATAACCCTAGTGACTCTAGCCAACTTCGGGTCCTTTTCCAAGTGATTCTCCAAGTAACCCAGCCCTTTGCTAAGGGTAGAGATATATTCTGAAGGAATGTGAATGGCTTTGTGATCGTCTACTAACAATGGTGTAGGAGATGCAGGAGGAGCAGGGATGTGGTCGGTCTCATCAAAAAATCATACCCCACTCCTTGACAACTACTCCTGGGTAGATAGACCAATGACAGATTCGGCAAAAAGGCCTATAGACAAACTAGTAGTGACCTTTTTCTTGTCCATCAGAAGGTGTCGCACACATCTCCTAACAACGTACCTGGAAGTCATGGACTGGGATGTGATGCTCATAAACCTTCACAACACTCAGGGTTACAATGATCACAAGGTACAATGGAAAAGTCTCAACACCACAAATGGGAAGACATTAGTTCGTGTCGAGATCACCAAAAATGTAAGAGAAGGGAACCAACCATGTCAAGGCTTTAGGTCATGGAGAGTCGAGAGCAGAGGGCTAACCTAACTTACCTCACTCTAAAAGATTCCTTGGGATAAGGATCGAGAATGATGAGCACTATAACTTACTGCTACCACTCTTAGACCCTAAACTTAGGTTTGGGCTATGTGAGCTAGCTTTTAGAGTTGGTGTTGCAGGGCGGGTGCATGAAGTTGGGTACCAATTTTCTGGCCACTTTTGAAAAAAGTTTTAAAAAATGTGCTCGTGTTATTTCGCGTTAAAAAGAAAGAAAAAAGTGAAAGTACTTGCCTTGGAATACCAACCCAAAGGCTTGGAGGGCATTCCCAACAAGGCAAGAGACGTGTTTTTGCAAATTCTACAATTTTTCACATAATCAGGTTTGTGCTCACCATCAAGATTGCATCTAGTTCAATATCGACAAAATTGAAAACATGGGTAATGTTAGGTTCTCTCTTAGCTATCCGACGATGTAATTTTTTTCACTTTTGACAATGTTAAGCCTTTCATCCATAATTTTTTTGTTTGTATGTCTTTTTTTTCCAAAAAATAGTGTTTGGTGTTTTTTTTGTTATAAATTAACCGTTCATAAAATTTCAAATAAATTACATTTTTAGAAACTAGACTCCATTCTACAAATTTTCAAAAAAAAAGAAAAAAATCAATTATTTTCCAAATTTTGTAGGGGAGCCGGCCAAAATTTTGCTTTTCTGAGTGCCCACTTAGAAAATTAGTAAAAAATCAAATATTCATTAAAAATTATCAAAAAATTGTGCATCAACTAGATGTTGTTAGCTAACTTCTGACTATAGCGATTTTAAAAATACTACAAAAAAGTTCACCGTGCTCAAGTCATACAAGAGTTGCTATGTTATGTTTTTCTGACAAAAATAGCACCAATTTGTGTACATCCCTCTTTTGAACTCCTTAATCTCAACCATTTTCAAAATAAATTAGTAGTTTAGAAAGTAGACTCGGAGAACTTCGATCCTTGTTTTTGTTCCATCTCAAAATTTTGAGTGTAACTATCCTCAATTTCATGTCCAAGGTTAGCATTTCCTGATTTCAGAAAAAAGTGGCCACTTAAGCCCCCTTTTTGGAAACCATCTTGGTGCATTTAAAGTACTGAGATAGCTCTTTGTCTGAGGATGAAAGTGTGGTTTTGGGATGACAACACGACACACTAGCATCTCTCAAGTGCATTGGCATCCGTACGGTTAGAAAATAGGAAGTACAATAGAAAATGCCAAAATACCTACTTACAGCCTAGCTACTTGATTATGATGGGAAAAAAAAAAAAAAGTACAGAAATAGAGACTGAGATGATAAAGCAAGTATATGAAAGCTAGGATGATGAAGATAATCTCACAAAAGCACTTGTTCTCCAGCTAGCTTCGCACGTGTGTTCACCTACACATAAGAAAGAGGGAAAATTGTTGGGGGTTGTATAGGGGCCTGCCTCAGTCAGACCCCTATTTTGGTGTTTCCACCTCCATGGATAGCTAGAAAGCAATGGAGTAGAATATGCAATAAAGGAAAGAAAAGAGATCAAAGAACACTACAAACAATACAATGCTAATCAACCAAATCACAAAGTAGAGGAGTGAAATGTTACCACCTCCACCCAAAAGCTCAATAGCCAATGGAGGAGAATATGGACTTCGAGAAGTTACCATAGCCACAAATATGATGAAGGGAGGTCTTGCAATACTCCAACCCCACACTTCTATGGCTTGCCTCACACTTGTAATGTGGAGTTGATGGAGTGCTACTACTGCAATGAAGTGCAAAAATGTTGCTTGAGAGTGAATGATATGCTAGAGAGTGAGATTGAATTGCTAAGAGATGAAATGGAGTGAGAATGGATGAATTTTAAGGAAGAATGGGGAAGAATCTACCATTTTCAGGTCAGTTGGTCAAAGAGCCCGACATTACAATTCAACCCCAATCGAGTGTGTAACACCTCTTCCAACTCCAAATGCAAGAATCTGCCAGGGACGACAGCATGCTACACAGACGTTCATGCATCGCGTGTTCGTTCCCAACAAATATTCTCTCACCGACACAAAGGAAAGATTCCAAGTGGACAGAAGGTAGTTGGGTGATGTGGAATTTCTCCTTCAGAATTGATTTCCTAAGGTGAGGGTGTGTGAAAGGGGAATTTGCGTAGGGGTGAAAATTCGCTCCTATAGACATTGAACAAAGGTGATTTGGTGTTATTCAAAAATTAACGTAATGCTAATGTCGACCCAACTGAAAGAAGGAAAATTTAGTCCTAATTGGTTAGGACCTTATATAATTGGTGAAAGTTATGGGTCCAATGCATACACATTAACAAAAATGGATGGCACACCTCTCAAAGAACCTATTAGTGTCGTGCCTCTGTGCTGGTATTATGTCTAATCTTCTTAAATAGTGTGAATTCTAAAGCAATGGTGTTAGAGTTAGTGGATAATATTCTATGTGCTTTTGCATTGATTCCTTCTTGACAAACAATTATTTGTCTCTTGAATACTAAAGTGATTATTTAATTCATTTTAAATGATTACTTTAGGTTTCATGCTATTCAATTTCATCTTGTATGTTGTGTTAGATGAGATCCTTATATGCATTTAATGTTCTTTAATTAGATCATAGGTACATTTAATTTAATATAACATACTTAATCACAATGTTGCATCTAAGAGAAACTAGAATAAGTTTTAATTAGATCACATAAAACATGTTAAATCATGGAGACATTCATTAAATAGTCTTACATAGGTTATTTAATCAATCACATTGCCATTTAACATTAAACACATAAACACAAGTAATGAAACATCAAATGATCATATATATATATATTTTGTGTACATTCCATCAATATAGACAATGCTAATGAGGTTTATGACTGCTAGATCCCTTGAGATCTAGTGCTCACATCTATCAAGAAGCAGTCTATTAGGAGATGGCAGTATGTAATAGTGATCATGAGCTATCAAGTGCATTAAGAGAAAACTATAAACCCTGTACATATCCAAGGGCCTCCTGACGCTCCCCTGTTGTCTGATCTCTCTCCGCCTATAGTCTAGATACCTCCACCTTTAGTCTCTCAAAATTTTTTGGGGTTCAAGATGACTGAGCATCCTAGGCATCCTTGGCTCAACAGACACACCTTTGGAGACTCTCATACCATTCTCACAATCCAACATATGGCTCGAACAGCTCTAGATCCCACTCCATGATGGGTGGGGGCACAAATTTTGTATCAGCAACCTCCTCATAGACTGATGGGGGAACTATCTCGACAACCACCTAATGATAGAGATTTTGATGGTCTCTCATAGCTCTTGCAAGATATAAATCATAAATATAATCAGTACACATCATGATATATATATATACATAATATTAAAGCATAAAACATAAGCATAAGAATAAAGCATGATAGTAAATACAATATCATCACCTAGCTCTTTAGCTAGCTATGTAAAGACAACCTCGTCATGTGTAGAAGGCATGGAGGATGTGCTAGCCTCTCCATGACTATAGGTACTAGTGCCTACTGTAGTTTTTGATTGTGATCTGGTAACATGAATGGGAGATGGCTCTCCCCACTCATGGCCCACTGGATCCTCATCTATTGCCTCACCACCTTCACTCATCCATTGCTCATCCTCCTCCTCCTACCCATCATAGTTAGGATCTTCATCCTCATCATACTCCTCATCTATCACATCTATGAGTATATCTACAACCCTAAAGCGTGACTCCTCAGCCTTGTCCTCCTCCTTGTCTCTCTAATCTGGGAGTCACCCTGCATCACCTATCAACTCATCCATTGGGAATATGGGGGCTAGTTGTGATACTATGCACCACTCCTCATAGGCATCTGTGGTACAGACATCATTAGTGTTAGAGACCGAAGGCATATCATGATCTGAGTACTCAAAGTCACTATTGACAACATCCTCAGCAGTAAACCGTCTAATATCACAGGCCTTCAGGCACTCCGTACTGATCTCCTAAAAAAAGGTTGTGCCATGGGCGCTATCTAGACCTCACCAAACTATCACATGATATGGTCATAGTAGAAAGGTCGTACTAAGTAATCATGTCTACCTATCAAGAACTTGTCCATCTGTAACCTCCTCATTTGACAAGTCTCATCTAGCCATTATGTAATAAGCTAGTAGGCTCTCCATATGATCTCCTCCTCATCAATTTGGTCGAATCAGCTCTCCAAAAATGTAAGTCACCATACTACCACAGTTGCTGCAATGGATAGTTGAATGCTCGAGGATACCCAAGGGCTGATGCACATGGAAATCTTGTCAGTCTGGTGCACGTGATATGCTCCAAGCACCACACCTGCAACAATGCATAGTGCACCATACTATCAATCTCATGAAATGAAAATCACCCAAGATCATAATATAGATGCACTAGGATGTTGCACCCCTGGGCATACATAGTCATGTGCTCTTCCATCCTTTGATTCATGTGTACTAGTCCTCCTTCTAAGTGTGCTCCCCAACTATTAGGGATGAGAACTAGTGCTACAATGAACAACATAATCCATGCAACAAGTGGGTCCCGTGAATACAGTAGCATCGCTAAATCGATCCATGGCCTCACCATACAATCATGAACTAGACCTCCAAGGAAATACTGCATATCGTATTTCATCTCTTGAAATGACCACTCCACTAGGAAACGTACCCTCTCACCCCAAATCAAAACTCAGAGTATGTGATGTACATCCTCTAGAGTGATGGTCATCTCACTGATGGGAAGATGAAATGTGCACGTGTCTGCATTCCACCTCTTTTCCAGTGCCATCAACATAGCATCGTGATACCTCATGGTGGGCATGAGGTAGATCAATCATTTAACATGAACGTGTCTGATATCGATCTCTTATCGATCTCTCCTCCCATTGTTTTGAGTACAGATCGATCATCGCCCCTACTATGAGATTATTCTAACGACGAATAGTAGGGCGTGTCTGATATTGATCTATCCTCCCATTGCCCTACTATTCGCCCTATGGACCTCCCACCCTATTCCCTATTCTATAATGCACATGCCCACTTCCCACTATAAAGCATAGTAGGGTGAGTTTCATTGGGCATGGGCAGCCATTCCACGAAAATGAGTGCTCCTCACGCCTCTCCCTGTGGAACTATAATTCCTTCAATTAACTTTCACCCCACCCGCACCTTCCCTTAGGCAGTAGGGCCACCCAACCCTAATTTCCCAAGATAACCCTATAGTCCTGTAATAACTCCTATTTCCTTTGTTGAGAGTGTGGGAGCTAGGGTCTCTAAGGGACCTGATTCATTCACTTAGGGATAAGCTATTGTGGAATAAGGAGTCCGGGACCTAACAAAAAATCAAAAATATTTCCTATAAGCACTCTACAATCCTAAATCTATACATCAACAATCAAAAAAGTTTACTAAAGTTTTTCTATTGTACTCTCCTAAGGGTCTTAGACACTTTAGACCCCTTTTGGGACACTTCATGAAGAAATAGGACACTTTGCAAAAAAAAGGGACGCTTTGCAAAATTTTCTTCCAAGGCCCTAAATTAACCTAAAAATGAATATAAATCATAAAATAAATGCATAAGGACAAATCTAAGGCGGAAAAATCAACTCACTTAATGATAATGCTAGTCGCGGGCCACCTGATCTCATAGGCTGTCCAATCTAGTTGTGACATAATCTCGTCGGCTCGACATCTTCACTCACTCTTCACCAAACGCAAGCTACAAGAAGGTAAATGACAAAATAGTTAGACTTTACTTCACTTTTTACTCTTATATAAGTTAAAAAAGGGTGTTTCCACCATACTGTGTCTTATTTTTGGGATGTGTTGATTTTTGCTTGAAATCATTGTTTTTAGAAAAACTAATGATTTAAGTCTTGAGAGGCTCCATCTAAAGGGTTTTAATTGAAGAGGGATAGATAAGACCCCCTTGGATCAGGTTCCTTTGATAGAACCCCTATAGTATTAAATCATACCCACAATGGAGTCTCCTTCACAACTATCAAAATGCTTAAAAAAACAACTTTTTTTACCTTTTTAGGGATTAAATAACATCATTTAAAAATTATATTTTTCAAGATTGTAGCTCTTGAAACTAGCTTTCCAACAAGTATAGGTTTGATATATTTTCATTTTATCATGTATTTAATTTTCAATTTTTACTAAACATAGGTTTTTCTCTGAACATCAAACTCTTTGTTGTGCAGAGGTGGAAAAATAGTAAACCAGTGTAAAAAAAATTCAAAAAATACTCATTCCCTAGATATTGACTTCCTTATTTCACCCAAAAAATAAAATTTGTATTTCGATATATACTCAAAAATTTAGGTTGCACGAAACACACGTATGTCCAAACTATA
>VDFB02277587.1:0-20774 GCA_007258455.2 Sequoia sempervirens
TGCTAATCAACCAAATCACAAAGTAGAGGAGTGAAATGTTACCACCTCCACCCAAAAGCTCAATAGCCAATGGAGGAGAATATGGACTTCGAGAAGTTACCATAGCCACAAATATGATGAAGGGAGGTCTTGCAATACTCCAACCCCACACTTCTATGGCTTGCCTCACACTTGTAATGTGGAGTTGATGGAGTGCTACTACTGCAATGAAGTGCAAAAATGTTGCTTGAGAGTGAATGATATGCTAGAGAGTGAGATTGAATTGCTAAGAGATGAAATGGAGTGAGAATGGATGAATTTTAAGGAAGAATGGGGAAGAATCTACCATTTTCAGGTCAGTTGGTCAAAGAGCCCAACATTACAATTCGACCCCAATCGAGTGTGTAACACCTCTTCCAACTCCAAATGCAAGAATCTGCCAGGGACGATAGCATGCTACACAGACGCTCATGCATCGCGTGTTCGTTCCCAACAAATATTCTCTCACCGACACAAAGGAAAGATTCCAAGTGGACAGAAGGTAGTTGGGTGATGTGGAATTTCTCCTTCAGAATTGATTTCCTAAGGTGAGGGTGTGTGAAAGGGGAATTTGCGTAGGGGTAAAAATTCGCTCCTATAGACATTGAACAAAGGTGATTTGGTGTTATTCAAAAATTAACGTAATGCTAATGTCGACCCAACTGAAAGAAGGAAAATTTAGTCCTAATTGGTTAGGACCTTATATAATTGGTGAAAGTTATGGGTCCAATGCATACACATTAACAAAAATGGATGGCACACCTCTCAAAGAACCTATTAGTGTCGTGCCTCTATGCTGGTATTATGTCTAATCTTCTTAAATAGTGTGAATTCTAAAGCAATGGTGTTAGAGTTAGTGGATAATATTCTATGTGCTTTTGCATTGATTCCTTCTTGACAAACAATTATTTGTCTCTTGAATACTAAAGTGATTATTTAATTCATTTTAAATGATTACTTTAGGTTTCATGCTATTCAATTTCATCTTGTATGTTGTGTTAGATGAGATCCTTATATGCATTTAATGTTCTTTAATTAGATCATAGGTACATTTAATTTAATATAACATACTTAATCACAATGTTGCATCTAAGAGAAACTAGAATAAGTTTTAATTAGATCACATAAAACATGTTAAATCATGGAGACATTCATTAAATAGTCTTACATAGGTTATTTAATCAATCACATTGCCATTTAACATTAAACACATAAACACAAGTAATGAAACATCAAATGATCATATATATATATATTTTGTGTACATTCCATCAATATAGACAATGCTAATGAGGTTTATGACTGCTAGATCCCTTGAGATCTAGTGCTCACATCTATCAAGAAGCAGTCTATTAGGAGATGGCAGTATGTAATAGTGATCATGAGCTATCAAGTGCATTAAGAGAAAACTATAAACCCTGTACATATCCAAGGGCCTCCTGACGCTCCCCTGTTGTCTGATCTCTCTCCGCCTATAGTCTAGATACCTCCACCTTTAGTCTCTCAAAATTTTTTGGGGTTCAAGATGACTGAGCATCCTAGGCATCCTTGGCTCAACAGACACACCTTTGGAGACTCTCATACCATTCTCACAATCCAACATATGGCTCGAACAGCTCTAGATCCCACTCCATGATGGGTGGGGGCACAAATTTTGTATCAGCAACCTCCTCATAGACTGATGGGGGAACTATCTCGACAACCACCTAATGATAGAGATTTTGATGGTCTCTCATAGCTCTTGCAAGATATAAATCATAAATATAATCAGTACACATCATGATATATATATATACATAATATTAAAGCATAAAACATAAGCATAAGAATAAAGCATGATAGTAAATACAATATCATCACCTAGCTCTTTAGCTAGCTATGTAAAGACAACCTCGTCATGTGTAGAAGGCATGGAGGATGTGCTAGCCTCTCCATGACTATAGGTACTAGTGCCTACTGTAGTTTTTGATTGTGATCTGGTAACATGAATGGGAGATGGCTCTCCCCACTCATGGCCCACTGGATCCTCATCTATTGCCTCACCACCTTCACTCATCCATTGCTCATCCTCCTCCTCCTACCCATCATAGTTAGGATCTTCATCCTCATCATACTCCTCATCTATCACATCTATGAGTATATCTACAACCCTAAAGCGTGACTCCTCAGCCTTGTCCTCCTCCTTGTCTCTCTAATCTGGGAGTCACCCTGCATCACCTATCAACTCATCCATTGGGAATATGGGGGCTAGTTGTGATACTATGCACCACTCCTCATAGGCATCTGTGGTACAGACATCATTAGTGTTAGAGACCGAAGGCATATCATGATCTGAGTACTCAAAGTCACTATTGACAACATCCTCAGCAGTAAACCGTCTAATATCACAGGCCTTCAGGCACTCCGTACTGATCTCCTAAAAAAAGGTTGTGCCATGGGCGCTATCTAGACCTCACCAAACTATCACATGATATGGTCATAGTAGAAAGGTCGTACTAAGTAATCATGTCTACCTATCAAGAACTTGTCCATCTGTAACCTCCTCATTTGACAAGTCTCATCTAGCCATTATGTAATAAGCTAGTAGGCTCTCCATATGATCTCCTCCTCATCAATTTGGTCGAATCAGCTCTCCAAAAATGTAAGTCACCATACTACCACAGTTGCTGCAATGGATAGTTGAATGCTCGAGGATACCCAAGGGCTGATGCACATGGAAATCTTGTCAGTCTGGTGCACGTGATATGCTCCAAGCACCACACCTGCAACAATGCATAGTGCACCATACTATCAATCTCATGAAATGAAAATCACCCAAGATCATAATATAGATGCACTAGGATGTTGCACCCCTGGGCATACATAGTCATGTGCTCTTCCATCCTTTGATTCATGTGTACTAGTCCTCCTTCTAAGTGTGCTCCCCAACTATTAGGGATGAGAACTAGTGCTACAATGAACAACATAATCCATGCAACAAGTGGGTCCCGTGAATACAGTAGCATCGCTAAATCGATCCATGGCCTCACCATACAATCATGAACTAGACCTCCAAGGAAATACTGCATATCGTATTTCATCTCTTGAAATGACCACTCCACTAGGAAACGTACCCTCTCACCCCAAATCAAAACTCAGAGTATGTGATGTACATCCTCTAGAGTGATGGTCATCTCACTGATGGGAAGATGAAACGCATGTGTCTCAGATTCCACCTTCTTGCCGCTAAGCACCAACATAGCATTGTGGTACCTCATGTGGCTGAGGTAGACCCATTCGCGAACATGAACGTGTCTGATATCGATCTCTTATCGATCTCTCCTCCCATTGTTTTGAGTACAGATCGATCGTCGCCCCTACTATGAGATTATTCTGACGACGAATAGTAGGGCGTGTCTGATATCGATCTCTCCTCCCATTGCCCTACTATTCGCCCTACGGGCCTCCCACCCTATTCTCTATTCTATACGTAACATGCCCACCCCCCCCCCACTATAGTTATTGTAGGGCGGCTTCTATTGGGGCGGGGTAGCAATCAGGTGGTGGTGGTGTGGTCGAAAGTGCTCGCCGCCTCTCTCCCGGGAACTATAATTCCACCAACTCCCCCACGGGCACCTTCCCTTAGAATAGTAGGGCCACCCAACCCTAACCTCCCAAGATAACCCTATAGTCTCCTAATAACTCTATTTCTTTGTTGAGAGTGTGGAGCTAGGTCTCAAGGGGATCGGGATTCCGTCTACTTAGATGTTGTCGTGAACAAGGAGTCCATCTAACAAAAAATCAAAAATATTTCCTATAAGCACTCTACAATCCTAAATCTATACATCAACAATCAAAAAGTGTACTAAATTTTTCTCTGTACTCTCCTAAGGGTCTTAGACACTTTAGACCCCTTTTGGGACACTTCATGAAGAAATAGGACACTTTGCAAAAAAAAGGGACGCTTTGCGAAATTTTCTTCCAAGGCCCTAAATTAACCTAAAAATGAATATAAATCATAAAATAAATGCATAAGGACAAATCTAAGGCGGAAAAATCAACTCACTTAATGATAATGCTAGTCGCGGGCCACCTGATCTCATAGGTTGTCCAATCTAGTTGTGACATAATCTCGTCGGCTCGACATCTTCACTCACTCTTCACCAAACGCAAGCTACAAGAAGGTAAATGACAAAATAGTTAGACTTTACTTCACTTTTTACTCTTATATAAGTTAAAAAAGGGTGTTTCCACCATACTGTGTCTTATTTTTGGGATGTGTTGATTTTTGCTTGAAATCATTGTTTTTAGAAAAACTAATGATTTAAGTCTTGAGAGGCTCCATCTAAAGGGTTTTAATTGAAGAGGGATAGATAAGACCCCCTTGGATCAGGTTCCTTTGATAGAACCCCTATAGTATTAAATCATACCCACAATGGAGTCTCCTTCACAACTATCAAAATGCTTAAAAAAACAACTTTTTTTACCTTTTTAGGGATTAAATAACATCATTTAAAAATTATATTTTTCAAGATTGTAGCTCTTGAAACTAGCTTTCCAACAAGTATAGGTTTGATATATTTTCATTTTATCATGTATTTAATTTTCAATTTTTACTAAACATAGGTTTTTCTCTGAACATCAAACTCTTTGTTGTGCAGAGGTGGAAAAATAGTAAACCAGTGTAAAAAAATTCAAAAAATACTCATTCCCTAGATATTGACTTCCTTATTTCGCCCAAAAAATAAAATTGGTATTTTGATATATACACAAAAATTTAGGTTGCACGACACACACATATGTCCAAACTATAGTTACAATAACTTCAAAAACTAATTTTTAAAAAAAATATGCAACAAAAAATTATGAAAAAAATCCTTTCCCTAGATATTGATGTTGAGAATCTATATTCCAAAAATTAGAATTTAATCCTTTATAGAAAAAAAGTTATGTTGTACGACACAAACATTACTTTATGAAAATGTTGTTTTCTATCTAAACCCAATTATTAAAGGAGATGTTGAAAGATTCATGATTTTATTTCAGAAAATTTGAAAAAAAAAAAATAGAATCTGTACACAAATTGCCAGAAATCACTAGTTCACATCATCTTCAAATTATTTATGGTTTAGATGCTATATGTCTAAGAAGATGAAGATTCAGTTAAAAATATTGATGTAAATGTCCATCTTGGGCAAAAAGTGAGACACAGTATTGTGATTTCACCCAAAATTATAGTTTTACTATATTGGGGTTAAAAAGTGCCTTCCATTCAAATCAGCATAATGGGTGCTAGAGAGCTCCATTTTCGACACTATTTGTTGTGTTGGAATTATGATTCCACTCCCATTCTCATCAAATGTCTATCATCATGTGGTATGGTACTTGGAAATACCCTATGATATGACTTAAGTTATTTGATGTGGTTAGACTGCTACCTTGATTCCACCTTCATAAAGCAAACAGAATCAAGTGGGGGAATACATCTACCCTTAAATGTGATTTCTAGAAAGAAGTTAGATAAGAGGATTTTTGGACAACTATATTCATGTTGCAGGATACGGTTCCTAACATTGTGGTTTTGCAGATAGCTACATTGGGGGCTTCATTCTCCCGTATTGTGGTTGAACTTATATGTATATCCTTTTATGAAATAGAGAGTATTGTTGGATTCCTTTATCTTGCATATGCATGTAGAGTCATATGGGCGCTAAAGTGGGGGCTAAATGTAGTGTATAAAATTGTATGCTCTTGAAAGTGATGCAATTTCACACTTAATTTGGACCTATTTTGGCACCCTTGCATTAAGCACCCCTTAAGATATTCATTAATATGCCCCTAAGACCCATTATTTTGAATCTTGAGGCTCATTCTAGTTAAAAACCTAAAAAAATCATCTAAAACAACAAAAATACCGAAAACCCACCTAAAAAATCTAGGGTGGGACTCATTTGCCACCTTGGGCAAATGAGTCGCATTTGGGGCCTTTTTCAAATTTGAGCAAGAAAATTACCATTTTTAATTCAAATTTTTGGTTGTTGTTGGCCTTTGAGATCTAAATAACAGTAAATTAGGTGTTAATTCCTATATAAGCAAGCTTCTAAGTCATTTTTATCATCTAAGCAATTTCAAGAGACAAGCATCAGGAATCTTCAAGCATTCATTGACAAGAGCATTCAAGTTTCAAAAGAAAGCAAATTTGAAGCCTTGGAGAAGCATTAAAGTGCTTTTGCAAGTCTTCAAGCTCACTTTCATTCAAGATCTAGCATTTTCAAGGGTTGATCATGGTTGTCTATGGTGAATCATGATGGATTCCAGGTTGGGGAGATGCAACTAACCATCAATCCAAGCGTAATGACTTGTTTCATAAGTGATTCCATCCTCCATTATCACTCTACAGTTGGCCTAAGTAAAGTACAAGAATTATTGAGGCTCATTTGGGTGATTAGAGATCTCTAAAAGTGAGTCATTCATTGTCATATTTCATTCATGTGCATCTCATTCATACACATTAGAATAGGGTTGCATTATATTTCAGATTTCCTAGTCTTAGACACACTTAAGGCTAGGGTTTATATTCACATTTACATTCAGGCTTCATTATTTCCATCAAGGTTTAATTACCAAACTAGGGGTTTGACTGAGGAAAACCTCCCATAAGAAAATCAAGTCTATATTCTATTTTACAGGTCTTTTTGCATATTTGGATCCAGAAATCAATTTAGGAGAAAAGAGTGGGTGTTGAAGTGTAGGTCTAAACATTGAATTCCTAAAAAAGAGGAATAGGATTGATTCACCAGAAATGTCGAATGAGTCCCACTACATGCGATTTTTTAGGATTTTTGCGGATTCAAATACCCTTTTTCCCGAAACCTGTTCCTATGCAGAAACCCAAATTTGGGACTGATTCGTCTAGATTGGCAAATGAGTCCCAGTAGGTCAGAATTTTAGATTTTTCAGTATTTCTGATTTCATACAAGTTTGATTCAAATTCCCAAGTATACATAATTCATCTTACAATTTTTTATTCTATTTTATTTGCAATTCTAGGTCATCTCATTAAAGTTTGCATTGAATTAGGGTTTAGTGTTTCATCTTTGGTGTAAGAGCACCTACACCTTATTGACAAAAAATTTTGATCATTTGAAGGATGGTGGGTGATCAGTGGGTTAGTTAGGGTGTTTTGTGTTTAATTTTGTTAAATAAGGTCCAAAGGACCATATTCTATGTAATGGAGGGTTCTTGAGTCAATTATGTCCTAGGAGTCAATTAGAAATTTCAAATAGATGTTAAGTTGTTAAAGAGGTTGTAAAAATGCAGTTTATGGAGATATTAAGAGTTTTAGAGTTTAAAAGGTAGTTGGGAACATTTGAAAGGTAGTTTTGAATTGGGAAGGTATTAAAAGGCCTCTCCATAGAGTTTGTAAGGTTGATTGATCACATTTTGGAAGAAAATTCATTAAGTTTCAACGTTCAATCTGCATTTTCTCTATTTTCCTAAAGTTTCTTTGTGTTGTACGGACCCGTACAGGTGTGACATGGTTTGAAGGCTTATATGGATGTAGGTATATGTATCTATTCTCATTTAAAGTTTATTTGAAGTCTTAACTCAAAGTTTTGTAAGAGAAATCTCCATTTCATTATGACTACCCTATTTTGCTAGGTTATAGGTTTTCAAGGAAACAACATAATGTTTTAACCAATATACCTAATATATAGGCATGTTTCTCAGTGGATTTTCTTGTATGATTCTATTTTATGTGTTTCAATGCTTTGGGAATTAAGGGAGTGAAGAAATTTGATGATGGTGTGAAGCCCTAGGGCTGGGTAGTGATATTTCACCATGAAAATGAGGAACCATGATAGGGTTTCAAAAAATTGATGAAAGGACTAGTCTTGTGAAGTTTTTGTGAGTTTTTGTAGGTGATTTGGAAGATGTTTGAGGAATTTATTTGATTGGGTAAGCCCTGGAGGTGTGATTTCCTATAAACCCTATGTATTTGCACGGTAAAGTGAGGGTTTCCAAGAACAGCATTATAAAGGCCTTAAATGTGCAAACTAATCTTGAAATTTGTTGTTTTGTGACATAATAAAATACTTTCCAAGGTGATTGGGAGAAGAACAGGTGAATAGGTGGCACTCACTTTGTAAAAGAGGGATAACTCACTAGCCTATAATAGGGGTATGTTATTGAATCTCAATTTTTGTCCAAATGAATTAATGTTGGTTTTCATATACGTTGTGTAACTATAAAAATGGTATCTAAATCACTAATTATTTTTTGAAGTTCTTTTGAATTTTTGGGTGAAAAAACCCTTAAACCAGGTTGCATATGCTATAAGGAATGGCATGGTTAAAAAGTGAATTTTGGGAAAATCATCTGATTTTACTTTGAAACCTGATTCATATCAACTTGCTTTACATATTGAATGGTTAGACACTCATGTGTTGCATCAGAGTGGTATCGGAGCAAGGGAGTAGGTATCTTGAGAAAGAAGGTTAAGAGTTTGTGTGCAAGGAGAAGGTGTACTTGGAGGAAACAAAATGCCTCCTAAGGGAAGTGTTGTTGCAAAAAAAGTTGACAACCAAGGTAAGAAAATAAAAACCTTGGAGATGTAAATTGCTATGTTGAAGGCTAAAGGTAGGGCTCTCTTGGAGGAGAGTGAAACAGAGGAAGAAACCACTAGTGATGAAGAGGAGATGGATCCAGAATATGTAAGGATGATGAAGCTTTTGAAAGTTGTGAAGAAGGATGGACATGAAAAAATGGATGTTCCCATGTATGGAGGAAAATTAGATGGAGAAGAGATCTTGGATTGGATAGGGGCTTCAGAGAACTATTTTGAAAGTGAGGAGGTAGGTGAAGAACACAAGGTGAAGAAAGCAAAAACCAAGTTGAAGGGACATGCCCTATTGTGGTGGAATTTTGGGAAAGATGAGAGGGAGAAACAAGGAAAGAGCAAGATTACTTCTTGGGAAAGAATGAAGGAAAAAATTAGAGGTAAGTTCCTTCCTAAAGATTATAATGTTCAATTGCTTAAAAGGCTTCAAAATATTAGGAAAAAGGATCTAGATGTGCAAACATATATTGAAGAGTTTTATAGGTTAAGTATAAGAGAAAAACAAGAAGAATATGAAGAAGAGAAGGTGGCTAGGTATCTCAATGGTCTTAGATATAATATTCAAGATGAGATCAATGTGTTGGCACCAAAAACATTGGAGGACTATTTTCAAATGGTTGTTAAGATTGAAGAAAAACTCAAGAGACAAGAGAAGGCAATTAGAGGAAGAGGCAACACTTCTAAGGGTAGAGGTACAACTTCAACATCAAAATAGACCAAGGAAGACCTTGAAGATGTTGATAAGAACAAAGAACAAGCACCTGAAGCAAGAGGAGGATGGAGAGGTGGAAGGACAAACTTTAGGAAAAGGAGAGATTTCAATGAGTTTTAAGGTAGGTGTTATGGATGTAATGAATTTGGACACCCATCTTTCAAGTGTCCTCAAAACCAAGGTTCAACATAAAGTGGTGATAAGAAGAGTGAAAGAAGAGCACAACTAATCCAAGAGGAAGAATTTGAAAGTTCAAGTAATCCTGCATACCCAGAGGTGGGAGAATAACTTATGATAAGAACTTTGTTGTAGGAACCTAATGAGGAAGACATGATTCAAAGGAGTCTATTCAGAACTTCATGCAAGTGTAGAGGTAAGGTATGTCAAGCAGTCATTGATTCAACTTCTCAAGATAATATGGTGTCTAGGGAGATGGTAGATAAGTTCAAATTAGAGATAATACCTTATGTAGCACCATACAAAGCCTCTTGGGTAAATGATAATCAAACTCTAGTAGTGAATGAACAAGAATATGTAGATTTTCAGATTGGGGAGTACAAGGATAGGGTTTTATGTTATGTGATACCAATGAATTGTTGACATTTGCTATTGGGGAGACCATGGAAATTTGATAGAAGGTCTGTGTATGATGGTAGAGAAAACACCTATACTATCAAGAAGTATGACAAGAGCTTTAAGCTGACTCCTTTGTAGGGAAGTGGAGAAGATAAGGGTAAGTCTAAGGTTGTCATTTTTGGAAAAAGAGAGCCTTTAAGGCTTTAGGATAGCAATACTGGTGTATTTATAGGTATGGAGCAGGTTAATGATGTTGGAACAGTAGGAAAGGCACCAAGGAATGATGCAAAAGTAGCTAGGAGTTTGAAGGTGGAAGATAGACCTATGACTAAGTCTGATGCAACCAAGGGGAATAATGGTAAGCATGAAAAATAGGGAGAAATGCTTGAGGGAAGGTTTGTGAAGCAGGATGAAATCATTGTTGGGACCATTGTGTGTCCTATAAGCATGAAAATTTTTGCAATGATTGTGATATTTGCAAGTATAGGGGATGATAGGTTGGATAAAATAGTGGTACATGGCAATGACAGTTTGCAAGGTCGGATAACACTAAGAAAAGGACAGTGTGAGAAAAGGGACAAAAGTATGATGACAAGAATGAGAGGGCAGAGTATACAAGTGAAAGTGGATGGATACAAGTGTGCATATGAAGCTAATAAGAAGGTAGATCAAGGTATTGCTAACCCTTGTTTGTTTGCAAGTATAGGGACTAGGAAAATATCAAGTTTTGACCCAGGTATAAAGATGGGGCACACATCAGGTCTGAGCATGATGATGTAGGCACATTTCAACATGAACACAGTCAAGAGGGTGAAGTAGATTAATAGAACTCCAAGCTTGAACCATTTGAAGGAAGTTTATGATCATAGGCTGTATGGAGCAATGATAAGGCATGGAACACATTTCAACTCTTGTGACAAGAGTCTTTTCTCTGTGGGGTTGTATGGTGTAGGAGCACCTACACCTTATTAACAAGAAATTTTGATCCTTTGAAGGATTGGTGGGTGACCAGTGGGTTAGTAAGGGTGTTTTGTGTTTAATTTTGTTAAATAAGGTATAAAGGACCATATTCTATGTAATGGGGGATTCTTGAGTCAAATATGTCCTAGGAGTCAATTAGACATTTTAAATAGATGTTAAGTTGTTAAAAGAGGTTGTCAAAATGCAATTTATGGATATATTAAGAGTTTTAGAGTTTAAAAGGTATTTGGGAACATTTGAAAGGTATTTTTGAATTGGGAAGGTAGTAAAAGGCCTCTTGATGGAATTTTTAAGGTTGATTGATCACATTTTGGAAGCAAATTCATTAAGTATCAACATTCAATCTGCATTTTCTCTATTTTCTTAAAGTTTCTTTGTGTTGTACAAACCTGTATAGGTGTGACATGGTTTGAAAGCTTCTTTGGATGTAGGTATATGTATCAATTCTCATTTAAAGTTTATTTTAAGTCTTAACTCGGAGTTTTGTAAGAGAAATCCCCATTTCATTGTGACTGCCCTATTTTTTTGGGTTAAGGGTTTTGAGGGAAATAACTTAATGTTTTAACCAATCCACCTACTGTATAGGCTTGTTGCTCAGTGGATTGGCTTGTATGATGCTATTTTATATGTTTCAATGCTTTGGGAATTAAGGGAGTGAAGAAATTTGATGATGGTGTGAAGCCCTAGTGCTGGGTAGTGATATTTCACCATGAAAATGAGGAACCATGATAGGGTTTCGACAAATTGATGAAATAACTAGTCTTGTAAAGGTTTGGTGAGTTTTTTTAGGTGATTTGGAAGATGTTTGAGGCATTTTTTTGATTGGGTAAGCCTTGGAGGTGTGATTTCCTATAAACCCTATGTATTTGCATGGTAAAGTGAGGGTTTCCGAGAACAACATTATAAAGGCCTTAAAGGTGCAAAATAATCTTGAAATATGTTTTTTTGTGACATAATAAAATATTTTCCAAGGTGATTGGGATAATAACAGGTGAATAGGTGGCACTCAGTTTGTAAAAGAGGGCTAATTCACTAGCCTAGAACAATGGTATGTTATTGAATCTCAATTTTGGTCCAAAGGAATCAAAGTTGGTTTTCATATATGTTGTGTAACTATAAAAAGGGTATCTAGCTCACTTATTATTTTGTGAAGTGATTTGGAATTTTTGGGTGAAAAATCCCTTAAATCGGGTGGCATATGCTACAAGGAATGGCATGGTTAAATAGTGAATTTTGGGAAAATCATCTAATTTTACTTTGAAACCTGGTTCATATCAACTTGCTTTACATATTGAATGATTAGACACTCCTGTGTTGCATCAATCTTGCATTTAATTTGTCTTTCCAAGCCCTATCTTGTTGGTGAACCCCTCATTGGTTTATATTCAGCCCCTGGGAAAACCCTATTGCAAGATCTCTTTCTCATTTCCATTAATATCTTGAGGGTTTGTTCTTGAATGAGAGAGTGAAAATTTTCATTCTAGGTCCTAAACCCTAGAAAAGCATACAATTTTCCACCTTTCAATAATTTATCACATAGATGAAAACTGAAAGTCACAACACTGACCTCAATTTGAGAAATGGAAATAGTGAGGAACTTGCACTGTAAATTTGAAGCTAAAATGGCTAGTATAGGGCATGGTGTGCCCTAGATTGGGCTCCTCTTTTTTTGATCTGAATGTTTTAAGATGTATGTTATAGTTTGCACTCTATTTTTGAAACTACCACCTACCAAAACTTTTAAACTTGATCAACACACATGAAAACAAGGGAAAAGGTTGTGTTCTATAAGGTCTTTCCTAATTCAAATGCCATTTTCATATTTCTACCTCCACGTACAATAAATAATGATGATCAAGAGGGCATACCTTAGGTTGGATAGAGGCCAAAACCACAATAATTGATTGGAATTGATAAATGATAAACGATAATGTTACATTGATGTGCAAACCCTTGAAGAAGAGATACCACACTACAAGTTGATTGATTTTGGTGGATTGATTCCTTGAATGCTTGATAGACCTACAAAACGTTAGTTCCTGAAACATAGTAGATTATTGCAACTATAATCTAGAGGATAACTCAATACATCTTCATAAATTCTAGCATGGTTTATCATAATAGCTTCATGCACATAAATTGCTTCATTCTTCTTTATGTCTTGAAAACTTGAACTTGATTGATGAAAGAATTGTAATAATACTACTAGTTCAGCCCTTGACTTCCCTTGACTGGTTTTAGGATCCTCAATTTGATCAACATATTTTCTAGGTGTGTAGTCTAGGATTTGAAATGATAAAATCACTAGTATTTATATGCAATTCTTCTAGTTTCCTAAAAATCAAATACTAATGGCTGAAAAATGAAATTAGAAATTCAAATAATAAAATACTAACACTGAAATATTCAAAAATGGGCCAAAGGTAGGTGGTCTAGGGCATGGGGTTCCCTAGACTAGATCCATCCTTTTAGGGGCCTAGAGTATCAAGGTAAAATATTAAATGCTCATTTTTATTTCCCATTATTTTATTTCCCAAATATGTTCATAAAATGGGAAATTAAATGCATAATTAGGTCCAAGCACATAGAGGGGAGAAAAACCTAGTGTGAAATTGACAAGGGTGATAATTTTCGATGCTACAATAATATTGACCAAACATGGGGAACCACTTCTCCTCACCTCCACAAGGGAAACAATACTTCATGTACTTAGTGATAGAATTCACTATCAATCTCCAAATTTTCCTCCTCTCAAATGAGAGAGAACCTTGTTAAATATAGGAGAAAGTGTGGAAAAATACCTGAAGGGGTATTAGTCACACCTATTCAAAAACCCCATTCATAAAACTAATTAATAATATAATAGTATTAGACTATAATTATTTTAAATGGGATATTCTTAATAAAGCATATAACATATAAGGTTTTATGACCTTATATTACAACAATATAAATATGTTATAAAGCTATGACTGATAATAACATTATGTTCTAACACTCCCCCTTAATGTTAATAGGGTACATCGCATGTCAATTTTCTTAAAAGAAAAAATGAAGTACTGTAGTAACGTAGGTCTTATTTGATAGTGATAAATATGGACACAAATATATTCCAAAATGATTAGCATCTATTTCAAACTATATAAGAGTCATCTTGTCATAATTTATAATCTTGGTGTCTTAAAAAAATATATTGGATCTCGAATCTCCTCAAATCAACATCACCCAATTTCATTATCCAATTGAAGATTTTGCATAAATCTTCAAAGCCATATTGATTCTTCTTCAGCAGCTATTTTTTTAATTTTGGGATTTGATTAAAAAAACATAAAATTTAGCTTTATCTTAATAAGTATTACACCATACATGTAAGAGAAATTGCACCATTTATTTTGAAGTCATATTTTATGGTAGATGCCCTATAAATGGAATCACTAGCATATTCAGTAACACAATAATCAAGTAAAGTTGATTCTTGGTGTAGAAAAAAGTATTTTTAATATGTATTTTTCAATTATCAAAGAGCATATAGTATTTCTCAAAATCTAAAATATATTTAATTTGATTGAAGCTAATTTGAACATTTCTATAAGGAGAATACATGAGATTTACATGAATATAAGTGAGTATCTTTTCATTTTTCTTTCAAGGAAAAAATAGCCATGCTACTACATATATTAATGTTCCACAAAAAGACTAATTAATGGATGGCCTATCCTTTCTAGGATTGCTCCTCAAATAATTCATTAGGGAAATAGCCACCCATTATAAGTATGTTCTTTACACCTAAAAAATTTAAAGGATACCTTTTTTATTTACCTTGTCATCCTTGTGTCTTTTTAGCTTATATAATGTCCCTTTAATGGACCTCTCTTCTACATTACATATATGTTAAAATTTCTTCAAATGTTAACAATCCCCTAGCCATACAAACTCATCCAAATGTTTAACAACTATTTCATATACAAGATAATTATTTAAAATTGGAGCCTTTACATATGACAATATATTATATGCTTGATAATGTAAATTTAATACCATTTCTTAACTTCGTAATATAATTATCAACAAAAAAGAAGTCTCATTATCTCCTACTTCACCTCAAACAAACATTGCATATAAAATGTTGAATCAAAAAAAATCTCCCCCCTCTGATGCTAGAATGAGAGAATATTAAGTTATACCAAAGGGCACTTTGTACCATATAACATATATAGGGATAATTGTAGGACAAAAACTATGAATAGTTTCTACATAACTTTACTTAGATAAAAATAATCATTTGAATAGAGATATGAGTACTAATACTTTAATCTCTTTCTCAAAAGAAGTATGATTATATCAATATTCTAATTATTTGGTATAAGAGATCTTAGATTTTAAAAACTACCCATCTTTGGTAAAGTTATGATTTTTAAACTATTTGAACTGTAAAATAAGTGTTTGTGAACACTTTACAATTATATATTAAATAATAGTTTTGATTCATGACTATTTCCTGTAGTGTAGAAAAATTTCATCCTTTACATTTTCACGCTTGTTTGGGACCTCCCTGCTAAAATTGGGCTTCTTTATGCCTTAAATTGGCCTTATTTTGCATCCACAAGCCTTAATTAATGCATCTTTCCGAGGATAATCCTGACATATATCAAGTGACCAATCAGAAATTAATGATTTTTTATTATATGGCCTAGATTTAGTGATCTTGGACTCATACGCCACATTAGGAATATGAGTTTGACCTAAGTTTTGGGGCCTAAATTTGGATTTCACAATAAACTAATTCTTTCTTGGAAAATGTGTCCCAAGCTTAGCCTAATGGGACTCATATGCCACAACTGGTATATTAGTACCACTTAGCTTAGAGCTAATTTAAATTCAAATTCTTGGTGGGATTTTATTCTCCTAGATCTAATGTCATATTGTAGTGTTGTTCTCATAGATTTGATGTCATTTTTCACCTAGAAAGCTTACAAGTCATTAAGTTATCATAAGAACGCTTACAAGAGCAATCAAGAGTATTCAAGAATGATTATCAAGCATTGTGGAGCATTATTCAAGATTCAAGCATCATGTCAAAGTCATCATGCATCATGTAACTTGTTTTTGAGCTAACAATTGTGATGTAGGTTTCTATGATTCAAGTGAGCATTCAAGTCAAGATCCATAGCATACAAGAAAGGGTAAAGATCCGCATTCATGCTAGCCATTACATACAAGTTTGTAGCCTTTTTTTCAAAGGTTTGGTGAGTTGCAACATTTCATATTTTTCATTCATCATTCCTCCTTTCTATTTCATTTCATTTCAAGGTTTGGTTACCAAAATGGGGTTTGAACAAGGTAAACCCCTATCCACAAGAAAAACAACATTTTTCCCTCTCTTTTATATGTGATTGAAAATCTAGGTGATTTAGGTTGAAGATCCATTGAAGAGCAAGATTTGAGAAAAGTTGTCAAATTTGTCATCTACCTTGCAAGATCACAAAAAGTCATAGAGTAGAATTCAGTGTTTTAGAATCATAGAATTGATAGGAGGAAAGCTACAGGAGAACAGTAAAGGACATCAAAGTTTTAGAGCAGCCCTAATACTGGGACTAAATTATGACTTGTGGCATATGAGTCTCAGTATACCTATTGGCAGGTTATGTAGATGAAGAACGAGGCAATCGAGCCTATTCCTTGGATTTTGTGCCCCATTTTTGAGCCACTAGGATTCATACACCACAACTAGTGTATGAGTCCCGCTCTAATCAGGACCTATTTTGAATTCAATTCTTGGTAGGATTTTATCTTCCTAGATTTGATGTCGGCTTGTATTGTTGTAATTTTAAGAAATTTGGCATAAATAAGTATAAATACAAGGTTATTTCATCATTTCAACATCTAAGATATCATAGAATTTAATAAGCAATCAAAATCACTTTCACAAGAGTTCACAAGAGCATTCAATAATATTTAACAGCATTCAAAAGCATATTTGAAGAAGATTTATTGCAACAATTCAAGATCCATCATCATGCCAAAGGCATGATGCATCAAGCATGTTGTTGAGCTAGTTTTGTGATGTACCATTCAAGATCCAAGTTAAGTATTGTTCCAAATCTAATTCAAGATCGAGATCTACATTCTTCATGGCTACTTCATGTTAGATTACATATTTACATTTCAAGACATCATTCAAGGTATTTTCTCATGTTTCATATTTCATGTTCATGCTTCATTGTTTCATCATAAGGTTTAATTACCTAAACAAGGTTTGACCAAGGAAAACCCCCATTCCCTAACAAAATAACACTTTTTCTCTCTCCTTATGTGATTGCAAGTTTATAGGTTAAAGAAAAAGTGGATTTGAAGCCTTCAAAAATGCCAAAAAGACAAAGTTGTAAAAGTTGCAAAAGTTGTCATGAAAAGTTGTCAAGGCTCACACAAACTCAGATCTAAAGCAAGATATTCAACCTATTTCAATGAAATCAATGTGAAAGTACTTATTTGATCCATCTTCAGAGGCTCACAAAGTTTTTCTTCAAAATTCTGCTCATGGGATACTTCGCGACAAAACAGGACACTTTGCAACAGTTTAGGCATATGAGTCCCAATACTTCTTTTTTTCCAGTCTTTAGCAGATCTAGAACACTCAACACGAGGTTCTAGACCCTGCTCAGAAACCCTATACTTGGACTAAATCACCTATTCTAGCATATGAGTCCCAATGAGCATTAAAAGTCATAATTTTAGGGTTTAGGTTTTCACATTGCATTCATCTCTTTCTTTCCAAGCCTTTGCTTGGTGGTGAACCCCCTTTTATTCTTTAATCACACCCTAGGACACCTTATTTCAGATCTCTTTCCCTTATTCTATCCTTGGATTGAGATCTCTAAGGTTTCCTTGAATGAAACTTGCAGAAATTTGGTGGTTTTATCTCAAAAAACATAGAGCGTCGAATTTTCCATGTTTCAATGATATTTTAAAATTTAAAAATGCATACCCACTTCAAAGTGTGTATGTGTTCTAAAAATAATGCATGTGCATCCTAAAAATACATGGGTACACATTTAGAAAGAGGTACCTATTTATTTTTAGAATATATACATGTTTATAAATGGGTACCCGTTTCCATTATAGTAATTGTTATATTTTAAGAATGGGTATGGATTGTTAATGTGTACACATTTATAATGAGTACCCATTTAGGACCATATTACCGAACTTAAAAAAGTATCGATTCTAAAACCATACTCATTTAGGTTTAGATTTCATTCCTAAATAGGTACACATATTTTATGAAATGTGTATACATTCCTCATAAAATATTTTTTTTCCAAATGCTTCCATAAAAAGTAAACTCAACTTCTTTCTTTTACTCAAAAATCAAGATCCACCAACTCTAATGGTTCAATAAGATTTTAAATCTTATGAATGTCCTTTAGTGATGTATTTTTTTTTACTTAAATCATAGACATTGATGACCACAAGTAGTATGGGATGCTTTATTTTCATCATAAAAAATGAACTAAGAAAAAGGATGGCCCGAGCCACAATATAGTATGGGATACACTAAGATTCTTGTTTCTAGCTAAGATGTACTTAAAGATTAAGTTTTTGTGAACCAAGTTATGGGAAGATGCTTGATATAGGGTCACATCCACTTCCTATTAATAATTAGTCACTATGTATGTGTGAATTGATCATTGTGTGTACATGTGTATTAATATCATGTATTTTTATATTGTTACACATGGGCCCTTTCTAGTGACAATAATAGGGAGTATGGAATGCTCACTTGTCATCATAAATGTCAATGGAAGTGGAGAAAATGGGACCCATGTTGTAGTATGGGATGGACTGACATTCCTATTTTTAGTTAGTATGCACTTAAGGTCTTATATATTGGTTCACCAAGAGAAGGGGAAGATTTTAATAGTAAGACTACAACAACCACGTCCTTGTTTCTTGTCACTATGTGTACTTGTGAGGTTGCTAACTTATTTTCAGTGTATCTAGGTGTGTTGTATGTATGAGTGTTCCACACTATGTATCTATGATTCAATAAAGATAATAAATTGTGTATATGTATGTATGCATGCATGCATGTATGTATGTATGTATGTATGTATGTATATGTATGCATATATACATTTATATTTACATGTATATATGTATATATGTATACATATATATGATGCATGTGTAATCTATTCATTGTGTGTATAAATTAGTCACATTATGTATATATGTGGTGTATGCTTAAGATAGTAACCAAGTGTACCTAGAAGGTGTAAATATGATCTAGTCACATCATGTATATGTGATAAATGTAAGAACTAACCAAATTGTATATTGGTGATACATTATGCTTGATCCAATTACTATGTGAACTTGTGGTGTTTCTATGTGTTGATCCCTATGTAATTTTGTGTGTTTTCATGCATAGGTGTTGGTTTGATATAACATTTGAATAGAATGAATTTTCTATCATACTATTGTGAATAGATTGAACTAGAAGCATAAGATAACAATGGTTGTGAATTAAAACTAAGATCAAAGATATCATATCAAAGGAGAGGTTAAATTATCTCTATTATTGGTGTGTGAACTATGGAGCCTCTTATTCCCAAAAAGGATAGGTAGGTAGGACTAGGGAAATTATAAATTAACCCTTGAGGTAAAGGCCTTGATATAGGGATTACCCTAATATTTTGGGAGGTTACCATATTTAGTGTGCATATGCAAGAGTGTGGCATAGATTTTCTACCATAGCTATGGTTGATAAGTTTACAAAGATGGCACTTCTAAGGTACATAGATCTTGCTTGATTGATTATGATAGTACTTGAAGCGTAATAAAATAAAATAAATCTTAGTAAATAGGGTATTCATTACACAAACCCTTAACACTACATATAGTTTATATGTTCTTAGCTTTGTTTAGGTTTAATGTCATCAAATTTATAATTTGTATCCTTTGGTATGGAAATAGAATTCCTAATCATTTAATTAAATAATTATAATTTATTTTTGAAACATATTACTAATTTATATTATTTAAATATCCTTTTAGGTTTCAATGCTTGAATAGACCATCAATTGATATGATTATTTAGAGGAAAATTTAAATATCCTTAGGCTAAAATCCTTTTTTTCTACGAATGGTGTGGGGTTATATTACTCTAAGATTAGAATAATGGCATTTAAGATACATTTAAATGTGATATGCAAAAGGAAAAATCAAGATGGAGATGCAAAGGAAAAATCAAGATAACAAGATTGTTGATACCTTGGAAGTAAAAGCCATTCTTAAAGGGCAATAAATATCCTCTCATGGAATGTTAGGTGCTTAGACACCTCTAATAAAAAGTACTTGTTAAAGCACTAATTAGACACCTCTAAAGCTAACATATTCATAATACAAGATACAAAATAAAATACTCAATAAATATAGATAATTAAGGGAAATTTTATACAATGGAAAGGAACTTGTGTATTCTCTAAATGAGAATTGAAGGGCATATCAAAGTATGGGTTCCATCGTCAAGAAATTTGGAGAAGGTCAATGAAGCCAAATATTGGGTGGCTTTCCTAGCCACATGTATAATAATAGGATTTAAATTAATCCTAGTCAATGTTTATGGTCCATCTCCTTGCACTAAAAATAAATCAGTTTAGAAAGAGATTGAAAAATATTCAGAATCTACCCCAACTCCTTTGTTGAATAGGAAAACTGAGAGGGAGGGTGAATTAATTTTCATAGATTTTAACCTTTAATTCAATCACCATAACTAATACTTAAAACTGCTTAAATGATTAATCATCGAATGCCAATACAAAAACTCAAATCTAACACATAAACACAATAACACCATATTTACTTGGAAAACCCAATAAGTGAAAA
>VDFB02277589.1:0-36290 GCA_007258455.2 Sequoia sempervirens
TAGTATGAGTCTTCACCACACTTGTCAGTGATAACAAATGGTCCTAGCCACAAGGCTTCAAATGTCCCATATTTTCCTTTTTCTTGACCTCTAGCATTCCACATAAGGACCATCTCACCTATTTCAAACTTCTTGTCTTTTTCCTTTTATCAAATAATTATTTCATCTATGAATGCTTTTTTTTATTTTGTTTTTGTGCTAGATTTTTTATCTCATCCAACTCCACTAATTGTTCTATCATGTCTTCCATGGGCTCAGGAATGTCTAAATCCTTTTTTAATATATATTTATAGACTGGTAGAATATTTTGCATAGGCATCCTAGCTTGGGTTCCATACACCAGTTCAAAGGGGGACTTCCTAGTAGCTTTCTTTTTTGTGATCATGTCTGCCCAAACTGCCAATATTAACTTAGAATCCCATGCCTTTTTATTATTATCCTGCATCTTTTTTATTATCTTTATGATACTCTTATTGCTAGATTCTACCTTTCCATTTGCTTGGGGGTGATATGGTGAGGCATATGATATTATTATACCATATGATTCACAAAAAAATTTGAATTCATCCAATCTAAAACACATGCCATTGTCTGTTATTAGCCTCACAGGGACTCTAAATCTGGTGATAATATTTTCTAATAGGAAGTTCATCACAACCTTATTCGTAGTATGCTTCATTGGTATGGCCTCTATCCACTTTGTAAAGTAATCAGTGGCTACTAAGATCCACCTATGCCCACCACTAGATTTATCTACAATTTCACCTATAAAATCAATTCCCCATTGATGGAATGGGGCCTCAACTTGCATAGGCCTTAGTGGTAACGCCCCCTGATACTTCATCTTGTCGGAGAATTTTTGGCATGCTTCACATTTTTTTATATAATTGTAAGCATCCTTAAAAACCATAGGCCAATAATAACCTACTCTTAGTACCTTGTGTGTAGTAGTCTTTGCTAAAAAGTGCCCTCCACATACTCATGCATTTCTTTTAAAACATGCTTTGCTTGTGTTTCCTCCAAGCACAATAGTAACACACCTTCCTTGTTTTTCCAGTACAAATCTCCATCCATGAAAACATATTTTGATGCCTAAAGCTTCAAGTTTCTATTTTGGTTGTCATTTAAGCCTTTTGGACATTTCATATGTTTGAGATAGTATGCTATGTTGGTGTACCACTGTGTATGTTTTATGCTTTACACCCAATTTTATTTCCCTTCCACGCTGCAAACCTATGCAGCTTCCAAATTGGATTTAGCCATCAATCTTGCTATTCCTTGCCCTCTTACTAATTTGGTGATTTGAATATTAACATTAAACTCTTGGATACGGTTTATCCATCGACACCTTCTTCCAGTCACCTCTGTTTGTGAAAAAATGTCTTTTATTGCAACATTTGGTACATAAGTGATTATTTTTGCCCCTACTAAGGCCTGAATGCCTTGACTTCTTTTACTAGGGCATAGGCTTGCTTCTTAATGATTTCATACTTCAGTTCTACCCCCTGAAGTGATTTACTAAAAAATGAGATAGGTTGTTTGTATCTTTCACTATTTTTTTATATCATAGCCGCCACAGTATGAAATGATGCAAAGGAGAATATCTAAAATGGTTTTTCAAAGTATGGAGATTTTAATATAGGTGTGTCCTTAATTTCTCTCTTGATTAAAACAAACGCATCAATAGAATCTTCTTTCCAATCAATTTTTGAGTCTTTCTTCAACATTTTTGAGAATGGTTTTACAATCTCTACAAAATTTGAGATAAATCTCCTGAAGAAATTAATTTTCCCAAAAAAGGATTGGATAGACTTCACTGTCTTTGGAATGGGAATGTTTTCAATAGATTCTACCTCTTCTAGATCAATCCTCACTCCATCCTTCGAAATAATATGCCCTAATAATTTACCCTTTGTGACAACAAAATGACATTTCTTTGAATTCAAAGATATACCATACTCCAATACCTTGATAAAAAAAATTTCTAGATGTGCACAGTGATCTGCTTTTTTGGAATATGTTGTTAGATCATCTTGATATACCACCACTATAGCATTGATCAAGTCAGAAAAGGCTACATCCATAGCCCTTTCAAATGTTGCTCTAGCATTAGTGAGACCAAAAGGCATTCTCACATAAACATACATACCCCAAGGTGTGGTAAAAGTGGTTTTATATTGTTCAAACTCCTTGAACTTCACTTGGTTATACCTTGAGAAGTCATCCATCATAGATAGTAGCTCACAACTAGTCACTCTTTGCAACATCTCCTCCATTTTTGGAAGAGGATAGTTGTCTTTGAGAGATGATATATTCAAATTCTTGAAATCTACACACAACCTTATGTCCCCATTTTTCTTTTTTACAGGTACCAGATTTGATATCCAAGAGGAATGTATGATTGGTTTGATAATGCCTCCATCTCTTAGCTTCATAAGTTCCTCCTACATTTTTGGTACTAATGTAGGGTTTATGGGCCATTGCTTTTGTCAAAATGGTTTAGTATTAGGTTTTAATGGTATTGCATGTTGGAAGAGATCCTCTCTGTATACTTTTAGATCATAGGACCAAGAAAATACATGATTATACTTTTGGAGAAAGACTAATCCTTTTGCCAATGTAAACTTTCTTAGGAGCAAGTTTTGTCCCAAGGTTAATCTCTTCAACATCTTCCGGTTTAACGGGTGTAGGCTCCAAATTGAATCTGTCATGTCCATCAAATACCCTTTCTGATGCCACAAGCCCCTTTGGAATCTTTTTTTTTTTAATTTGTACTATTTCTTGTCCAAAGACAGTTTCCTTTCCATCCACTTCTTCAACAAAAGCATTGAAATCTATTTCTTGAGACTCGTATTAATCAATACAGTGGATAAAATTGATTAGATCTTCATCATCATTGAATACCTGCCAATTATATATGTTATTTGGGACCGCAGGTCTTGTTTTGAATTCTACTTATGTTATCCTTGCTAGTGTAATATCATCCTTTTTTAAAGCCATATTTGCTAAGAAATATGCCATTATGTTCTTAGACCTTTCTATGCAGTCTATTGAGAATGCATCAAACAATTCAATGGTGTCCCAAAATACATTTCTATATTGTTTTAGTCTTTTATTCTTTGATGAGTACTTGGCTCTAACTTGAGAGACAATCAAATCAAAATCTCCATAGATTGCCAACAACTTACTCCCATATCTTGTAGTGATGTTCAAGCCTAATAGCAATGCTTCGTATTCAGTTATATTGTTAGTACACTCAAATGTTAACAAGAATGAGTACTTGAACATTTTTCCAAAGGGTGAGATGAATTCTATTCCTACTCCATTCCCACCTTTGTTGCATGCCCCATCAAAATACATCTGCCATACACCATTATCATCAAATTGAGCTTCTTTATTGATTGGTTCTGTTTTTTTCAATTCAGGCTGTGATTTTTCAATTCTAAAATTTACAAGGTCCATGTCATAGAAACAATTCATTTGGTTTGGATCAAAGTGCTCTATAACATGCTCCAATCTAGGTTCCCTATACAGCTTGAACTCTTTCCCATTTACTGGTATTGTTACATATGACTGGTCTAGTTAAACATTTCCACCTACTACAGTGATCCACTTCCTGGACAACAATATGCCATAATAAGGAGTATCCACAACAATGATATTAGTTTTGTATGTTGCCTCAAGGTATGTTGTCGAATGCAACTCTACATCCCATATAGCTTTGACCACTCAGACAGACCTGTTGTCCATTGCATAGCATTTTCCATAAGTAGTGTCCACCCATAGGCCCAATTCTTTCATAACAGCCATTGACATGATGTTTATTGCAGCTCTTGAGTCGATCATGAAATTTTTTACCAACTTGTTGTTAATCAGTAGTGTGGTGTAGAAAGGATCTATTTGAGAGGGATTCTTTGTCAATGTCACCTAGGTACACTTCTGGCATCTTTGTGGTTTCTTGTTCAACATTGTTCACTTTACTTTATTTTTATTCGGATTCTACTACTTGTTGGACATATTAGAGATTAATTTGATAGCACCATCCCTATACTCATCAACTCTCATCATCTCCAACAATGGTACAAACTTCTTTATTTGAGACAATGCTTTTGTTATGTCAAATGAGGGGGCAATCATTGATTGTTCAGTTTTCTTTGTCTTATTGGCATTCTTTTCTTCAGCTTGTATCTTAGTATTTTCTTTAACCTTCCCCTATTCTATCTCTGATGTTTCTTTTGGCATAATTTTTAGGGCCTTTTCTTTCTCTCCTTTCTTTTGGTTATCTAGGGTGTTTTCCTTATACTTTTGATCTTTTATGAACAGGCTCCTAGGTGTTCCCTGATTTGCATTTATGGATCAATTCCTCAAGTTATAATTGCTTCTAACCTACACCACCACAACAACTAACATAAGGTCCATTTTCTCTTCTTTGGTTGGTATCCTTAGCTAGAACTATGGAATTTTATTAGATGCATAGGAAGTTTCTTCTTCAACATCCTCCTAATTAGAGAAGATTTCTTGTCGGCCCATGTTGACATTGTATTTCTGATTAGTTACATCATATTTGAACCCTTCTTCAGAAGATGAATATTCCTCATCAATCTGATAGGGTCCCATCCCTAACATATTTATTGTATGACCATTCCTCTCCTAATCATATGACCACTCATTTTCTTGTAGGGATTGAGCTACTATACAATATTCTGGTGAATGTGGTAAAGTGCATGCTAGACACCATGGGTTACCTTCTACTACATGTGTCCCATGTTTCTTCAGAGGGTCTGGGGTGTCCTTATTAAAAAAAATTATTTTATTATTATCCACAAGTCTCCCATCCTTTTAGTTAGTGTTATATGGCATGTCATGCAGTCTAGGCCTTTCATTTCTATAATAATTGTCTTATCCGATTTGTTGGTTGTTAAGATTTTGTGGGATTCTAGCATTGTCTCTTTTGTTCATCATTCTCGTAGATTTCTTATTATTCTCAATGTGTATGGAAGCCTTTTGAGCTTTTGCAAGGGTATTAGGAGCTTTGTTTCTGAGTTCATACCCATTCTTAGGGTCAAAAGCTCTTAGGTAGATGACCAAGGCCATACCATCTATGGGCTTTGATCCAAGTGAAATTTTGTTGCATATCTTTTGGAACCTCTGGTTGAAATCAATAACTAATTCATTATAGTGATTTTGGACGGCTATTAATTCATGCACTACAAAATTTGGGTCGTAATGGCTTCCATATTATTCTTTAAACTGGTATTTGAAGTCTGCTAAAGAACTAATAGAAGCATCAGGAAGGTTCTTATACCACTCCCTAGCATCCTCAATCAGGGACATCATGAATAACTTCATTGATATATCTTCATATTGTACATTGTAGTCATCCATAACTACATCAAAATTCCTTATATGTTCTTCTATTGTGATGGCATGATTTCCAGAAAATCTCAGGATTGCATTTCTTGACTCACTACTTATTGGTTCTGGACATAACTGATGTCTAGATAAATCTAGCTATCTATATCTATTTATATTTAGGGGTCCTTGCAAGTAGGGGTTTTTGCTAGGTTGGTTAGATTGATATTGTGGTCCTTGTTGATACTGGTGAGGTATATGTTGTTGTACATTCTAGTGGGGGTATACATTGTCTTGCACATTTTTTTGAGGTATATGATATTGGTGAGGTGGAACATATTACTGACCAAGAGGTGGATAAGTTTTATTCATGGGTTGGGGAATGGTATGGACATTTTGTGGAGGGATGTTCTATTGTACATGATTTATGTTACTTGGATTACCTGATGTATTGTGAGGTGTTCTTGGAAATTTTGGAACACTCGTATTCTGGTGTGATCCTTGTAAATTTCTTTTGCTGGCATTCCCACCCTATTTGTGGGGCAATATATATTTTGATTTACTTGTTGTACTTCAAGATTCTATCTGTTGTAACTCTTGTTTTGCCTATTCTTCTTCTTCCTTGATTCTGGATAGCCTGGGCTTTTCATGTAGTTTTTGTATGTTTTTTAGTACCTCCTCAGTAGTCTATGTATCTTTTGGTGGACTATTATGAGTCTCTATGGAGACCACTTGATTTGTGAATTCATATTGGGCCTCTTAAACATGTTGAAGTGCCATTCTATAATCATATTCTCTCTTTTTTTGTATCCTTTCAGTTTCCATTTGTGCCTCAAACTCTCTCATCTTGTGAGGGTCGAACTCAAAAAAATGAGCATTGTTGAAGTTGTTCTACTCAGGCTAAGTATAGTGGTCCCTTGGTTGATATCCTTCATCATTGTGAAATTATGACTCATGTAGAGAGCTAGACCTATTGTGCACTGTGAATGGTTGCTTTGTTGTATCTTGTTGATCACTATCACTATTATTTTGTGTAGCCTTTGGTTGACTTGATGTTGTTCCACCCCTATTGGTAGTAACCTTTGGAGGAGGTGACCCTTTTTTTTCGTCCATTTACCATTCATTTTCTTTGGACTTCCCTTATGCAAAGATCTTCTACCATCCATTTTGGGTGATATTGTAATTCTTTGGTACCTAAGATCCAATATTTCTTATCTAATATTCAACATATCAGTCATACAATAATCTTATAGATTTGATAGAGTTGCCACCCACTTTTCCACAAGTGGGAAAATTAAGTACTTATGTTTGAATGAGATTATTTTTGTTTTATCCCCTACGTAATCCCTTACTTAGGTGAATGCAAATGTGAAATTTTATGACTCTATAACAACAAAGGCATGGATTCAATATTGGTTAAGCTCTTCAGTAGAGTCACCAATCTATTAGGTCTCAAAAATGCAGATTGCAAACCCTAACAAGATGTCAAGCTCTATGATCAGGCTTACAATGTTTTTGGCTAACAAACAGAGCTAACCGATGTGGTTAAGAACTCCATGCACTTTAGGCTCTGCTATACCTAGGTAGTTGTACCTTAATGATTGATGCAGATTTAGAGGTTTTTTGACTTGTTTAACTTTAGGGATCTATCCACAATGGCATAAAGTGTAAAATATATGTAAACTTAATAACTACTCCTACTATTGAAATTTGAATGTATGAATAAGGTTTTATAAGGTATTGTAGTGAAGTGAGTATGGCTAGTGCCTAAACCCATTGGGTAAAGGGAGTCAATATGTATATGGTATGTGTGATCTATTTTTGGTTGTAGTTCTAATTATTTGGCACTTTTAGAGTTTATGGTTGGCATAAATGTGCAATGTAGTAATTGTGAGGCTCTTCTTATCGATCCAAATGATTTTTCTAGGCTACTATGATCTATTTAAAAGGGTTTACTCTTTACTTGAAAGAACTAGTTAAAAGGAATCACACAAGTACAACAAATGTGTCTTGACAAATTGAACACACACTTGATATATTTAATTTGAATAACATGAAATAATCAAATTGGATATAGCCACACAACTTTTCACAATAACATCAACAAATAATTGAAGCCAGACTTCGAGCACCAAGTTTAAATCTTCTTGTCCATTAATGTCATCAAAATAATTTTACAATAATAACATAAGTCTTTTGCATGTGTAGTATTCTATATATTTATGTTTCTAATGATGATATCCTCAAAACTAGGCCTTTTTTTTCCCATTTATATGGGAAGTGACAAGCTTTGGGCCTTTACAAAACAAGATGTCTTTTCTAAGTTCACATCCTTTTACATCAACTAATTATATTTGTTAAACAAGATTAACGTAAATAAAAGATAAGAGACAACATGGGAGTCGGCAACAATTCGTGATATGTAGAGAACCTACAATCATTGATTTGGCAAGGTCCTCCTCCTCTCCTTGATAAAGCATTCAAATACATCATTTATTTTTCTACATTGGTAGTACTCCCAACCCTGGAAATAAACAAATTTACTCTAGAAAGATGCTCTATATATTTTTCTTTAACATACGTGTCAACATTTGTGATTATATCTTTCATGACATACTCCATTGAAAGCATCCCTTCTAGTTGCCTATGTGTATGCTCCAACCCCATTCTTTCTTCATTAATTAGAGTAAGTGCTTGTGGTAACAATTGAGCTAGTTCTTCTTTCCAATTGTCCTGGTCTTGGAGTTCACCAACATCATCAAAGGAGGGAAATGAAATGTCCAATGGCTAGTCAAAGTCACTAAGTTCTGATGTGAACATATTGTGAAATTCATTATGTGCATTGACCAATTCATTATATTTTTCAAGTATTTTTCCATTCATATTCCCTTTAGTTGTTAATTCTTTTTTCTTCTTTGTTAGGCGGTGTTGTAATCTTTCATGTTCCTTGAAAGCAGCATGTGTCTTCACAAATATCATCTAGAATTGGTTAGCTTGACCTATCACCTTCTGGAATCTCCTTTTAATCATCTCATAAGCAAGTTCAAAATTTGCAACCTTTATCTTCTTATGTAATTCATCGTACTTCTTTTGAGTTGCTTCCATTTTGTATTTCCAATATACATTGTCAAAAATGGCTTGTAATACTGTAATGCCCTGCCATGTGAACCCCAAAGGACAACAAACACCATACAATTTATTTATTTATTTATTTTTAAAGTGAAACATTGCATAAGATAAATTTGAACATTCATTACATGAAAAACAATTATACATTTACAAAGTCATCTATGTCCTTTGGGGTACACAAAATGGTCATTACGATTCATAGACCTTTTTATCAATGAAAGCAACTAAAAACCAAGATTACATAATGATGACATACAACCATTAATGATCAAAAGAGAAGAAGAGATATTCATCATTTTATTACAATTCAATTCATAGATCCATAATACCATTGTGGAGCATATTTCCACAGATACAACCCATCATGATTACATTAATACATTGCATAATGCTTCCCTTATAACAATAGGAAGAGTACATCAAGTACAAGAATAATTACACCAATGAAGAATAAGGTACAAGGCCAAGAATAGTCTTCTACAATGTGAAGCTCTGGAAACTTTGCATCCGCTTCTGCATCATAAACACAACCTGGGAACCCAATGGGGTGCATAGAAAAATTCCACCCGACCACGTGGACCCTAAGGTCCACCCCCATGCTAGGAGATGACAAGAAAGGACCCACGACCAAGAAAGACAAGTAGAACGATCACAAGACCAATCCACAAGGTCAACCAAAACATAACATACAACAACCTCAACAACCACTAACAAGGTGACTGCTTCCAGAGGCATACAAAGGAAAAGCAAGTGATACTAAGGGAGAGTATCTCCACATGGTCCTAATACAAAACTTTACAACAATCAGAGGTGTACCAATCATAAAACACCAAACTTTACCAGTCCGAGTACAAATGTGAGGCATGGACCATCTCGCAAAACAACCATAACTTGAGGAAAACTACCAAATAAAGTAACATCCACAAGAGTTCAAAACTAATAATTAAATCAAACATTTCAAAATCAAAATCAAATAAATCCAACATAAACCCGTTGCCCAATGCCTCAGGAAGCCTATAACACCAACTTTCACATACACCCAACTGAAGGGTACGCAAATACTAGGGTTCCCAAAGAACTCACATCAAGGCTTGGCTTAAAACTCATCAAACGAAAAATAAATTAATGTAGAATTCAATCAATTAGGGGAACACAAGAAATCAAACTTTAACCTCTCAACACCATTCTATGTAACGAAACTTAAAAGCATATTCCATACTCCACTTGTTTAAACTTTCCTATTCAATTTGATAAATAAACTAACTTAATAAGAACACAAAAGGATTATCCATTTGTTTATAATCTAATTTCAATGTTCACTTCTTTAATTATAACACACAAATAAATCGAATCTCTCCTAGTAACTTCATATTATTAGATATTCAAAAATCACATATTTTATTTTATTTACACTACTATATAGAAATTATTTAATTAATTAAAGAACTTGAGAAAACCTACAGTAGGTTAAAAATTCCTAGTCTATACATTTGTTACTTCAAAATAAATGATTTAATTAAAATGCAATATATACCTTTGATTATTATAAGCTAAATAAATTTAATTAAAATCTAACATAAACGATTTATCTGCAAATTACAATTTTAGTATTAAAAGAATTTGCAAATAAATTTAACTTTAAATAAACTTGTAATTAAACCCAATTTTGATGCACTTGAGAATAAAAATTAATTTAAAATAAATCGAATTTTAAATATACTTGAAAATAAATCTAACTTTAAAATATATATACTTGAAAACAACTATAGTTTAAATGCATTTGAAAATAAATCTAATTTTTAAATATACTTAAGAATAAATTGTTGATTACATAAAAATCCTTATCCTATAATGGAACTATTAGACAGTAGAAGTATACATAGGAGAACACATTACAACACCTCAACAATATGGCTAAAATAAGATGTAATACCCTAGGCACATAGGAGTTCGCAAATTAAAACATAGCCTTGGACAAATGTAAATATTAAATTTTTCAATTTAGTTAAGAAAAATAAGCATAAAATAACCTTGTGAAAACATGACTAAAATAGTCTTATGAAAATAGGAATATAACTTTATCATTACCTAAAAGGGATGGGTAAATAAACTATGTATAAGGGGGTAGCGGGGTTGGGTACACAACGTCCATCGCCCACACCTTTGAGCAATTATCAAGTTGGCTCAAAAATATAGGTTATGTGGGTATAGGGGGGTTATGGATAACATCCATTACTAATAGGGTGTTTACACCCATTATCATTAACATCACAAATATTCTTATCTCCACTTTTTTTTTTATAAGCTTACTATTAATTGTAATATTGATACCACCATTGATATTGATATCAAGTTAACAACTCCATTATTACAATAATACTAATATACCTTCCCATAAAATTTCAAACAATATTCTATGCAACATATAAGAATATTTATTTTCTTATAAACATAATATATAATATATATATATATTCCCACTTTTTGTTTAAATGTAATCAAATCACCTTTCTATTTATTATATATTAAAATTCTTAATATATAATAATCAACTTTTCTTATTAGTTCCTGTCGGTGGCAGGTATACTTATGCTTTCACCTAGGTCTATTTTGTTTGCAAATACCAACCAATAGAAGTGACGAATTAAACTATGGGTACAAATTTTTCTAAAGTTTATTTTTATGTCATATTTATTTAATATTTTTCACACACATTTTGTCAAATTCTATTGGACAATCGATGACTACAGTCATATTTTGGATGATGTAATCAATTTGAATATTCTATGGTTTTGTCATCTATTCGGATTTGAACACTCTTCCTGCATAGTGCATTTGTAGTGGGTAGTGCTTTTTACTATGCCACTTGACTATGGAGACTATTGAATGCATAATGCATCTTTCTGGTTTGGCATCGAAATAATTGTTTTAGTGGAAGAGTGGTGTAGTTGGTAGTGTGTTTTCCTGTGCCAATTGACTATGGAGACTATTGACTGCATTATTGCAGCTGACGGCCGACAAAATGATTGTATGAAGATTTTTTTTGATTAAAAAACTCAATAATACGATTGTCTTCGAATCTTCATTTATTGCCATACTATCAAAAAAAATCCAAGGTTTTATAAATACATTTTATGAGTTTGCAAATTGCGAATGTGTGGGAAAAACACTGGGAGTTTCTGAAGTGCTGTGCAGTCTTCGACAACGAAAATACGCTGATTCAAAATTTAAACAGGTGCATTTTTTTTGTCAGATTTGCTGTATGGTTTTGCGATTGAAAATAGTTTTAATATTTGCAGATTTATAAAGAATGTTTTAGTGAATGGGTTTTGTATTTGTTTCATTTGTCAGAATGGAAAGATTTTCATTTTGAAACATGTATATAGATTAGTGCTTAGTATTATAAAACAACAGTTCTCAGCTGTACGTTTGTTGAGCATTTTTGTGTGAAATTTTTGCTTCTTCTTTCTTCTGTCAATACAAACGATTTTTTACGAGGCTTGTGTTGGGTGCTTCGTGCAACGTAAACCTGACTCTTCACCACCAGATCTGTGACTGTTATTCCAACCACCACCGCTACGGCCCCTTGGCAGCACCAACGCCACCACGATACCCATCATAACTTTGCCCTCCTCCATAACCTGACCCCAACCTTCCCCTGTCCCAATTTCCCCAAGTGGAGCGCGATGGGGGATATGCAGAAGGGGAATCAGAACCAGGCCTAGATGCTGATGCAGATTCAACGGGAGCAGCAAGCGTAGTCGTTTCAGTAGACCCTGTTGCTCGATTTCGCAAATGAGGAGGAACATAAGTCTTGCCCAAAAAATGCTCTACGAGAAAAAAACACGAATTAGAAAGCGCGTATTTTAGTAGAAGAAAAAAGCTGTGTAAGCAAACGTTTGTTCTTTCCGGAGCTCTTAAGATTTTGTTTGACCTGCTAATTCTGTATTAGCTGAACCCTAGTGAAAACAGCTAACGCTATTTAAAATGGTGAGTACAGTAGGAATATATATTTAGAAGAAAATAGAAAGTAGATAACGACCAAACAAATATGAAAAGTATTAAATTTATGGATACATGCGCCTGCATTGAGAAGCGCATCCAATGATTTGACTATAATATCGTAGAAAAGTTCGACCACCCACACATGGGATTTCTTCTAATTTTAAAGTCTTAATGCGTGTGCCCCATTTATCAAAGAACCGTAACTACTTTAAGTCGGGTTAAAAATCATAATTTCCACTTTCTAATCTCTATCTCTATTTTGACTCTACAGGCGGTAGAAAACATATTTTATGGACTTATTTTTGCGACCCATTTTTTCATTTGGTCAGAGAAGGCGGCCATAAGGAAAGTTACAATTCAGGGGGCCGAGTAGGTAACCTATACGCGGTTGGATTGCGGGATTTTTCCAAGATCTGCCGACCATGGTTGATTTTTTTCGGCTTAAGAGCCCCATAAAACCCCCCGAAGAGGCTTCCGCGCGTCGAGTTTTACAATCCCTTGGATCCTTTGTACCCCGGGTTCGATCCCCTTGTCGTTGCAAAGCAGCGTATGCGATCAAAAGAGATTAAGCTTTGATCTGGGCATTTAGGAAGTTCATTTAGGTATTGCTATTTTGAAAGAAATTATTACGGGGGGCAAAGGCAGGCGAGGGTTTCTCCTAAAACCAGCTTTATGATTATTATTAGTATTATTATTATAACATTTTATTTGTTTGATGAAATTTTGAATACACTCTCCCCACCCACCAAGCAACTCCACAACGCAACACCCCTCCACTTATCAGCGGAATCGTAGAAATCATTTTTTAAATCTAATTAATTTAAGACCACAATTATTAGCAAATGATGTTTTGATGAGGTTTTTGCCTGTCTAAGACGTGGTTCAAAAGCAAAATTTATTAGTGTCCTCAGGTGAAGGCGAGATTACAGTTAAAGCAAAATTTATTAGTAGACTCGAGCTAGTTAAAACATTTTTCACAGCCTGCGCGTAACGCTCTTGGCCGTGACACGTGTCAAGGCTCCAGCGAGTGCAGCCTTGTTTGAAGCAACCACATTCTGGACATGAAAAGTTTTCCACATTACCCGTGTGTCAATTGGCGCTACATTTTTATAGAAATATTTATGCCATGTCCTTTATTGGTTGCATTGAAGAATGGTCTATAAACTTAGCATTTATTTAAAATGATAAGGTTATATTTAATTTTAATTTTTTATTTAATATACATTATTTTTATTTTATTTTTTATATTAAAATTTAAATATTAAATTATAATTTTTTAAAATTGTAAAATATTTAGAATATTATTTAAATGAAAAAAAAATTATTTTTTTATTATAATGTAAAACATATGAATATATAATATAAAAAATATATTGAAATCATGAAAAAATTTATTTATATTAAATTAATTTAAATATGAAAATTTGATAGTTTTAATAAAAAATAATGTTTAAATTTTGATAAAAATATCATTTTGTTCATGAATTTTCTATTTGATTATTAATAAACAATGTTCAGTTTTAAAATAAAACTTTGAATCTTATGTATAAGACATTTTTAAATATTTAAATTTTAAAAAAATATGAAAGTATAATTTTGTGCAATAAAATATAATTTTTTTTAATAAACTTTTATATTGTAATATTTTTCAAACATTTTTTACTATATGCATATTTGTACTAATTCAATTTTCTTATAGAATACAACTACAATCACAAATGTAATTTTTCCAATATGAGTAAGTATTTTAGAGTATATAAAGGTTTTGCAATGTGACTATGTTTTAATGATTTTAATTAGGGTTCATCATGGATATATTATGTTGCACCATACTCTACATTTGAAATTTCAAACTATAAATTGATTGTTCTAGATTTGTCATTATCTTATCAACTTGCACATAACACACTTTTTGTTGAATGAATATACGAGTCATTTGGTATCACCAAATGAATCATACTAGTGCATATCAAATGTACCTACACTAGACAGTTCAATCGATATTACATCAAATGTAGAACAACATTGACAGCCTAGGAATTATATTCTTATCATGGAACCAGATGAAGCATATATTATTTACATCATTCATTGTTTGATTATGTAGAATTGGAGACATTTGGTTTTAGCAAAAGCATTTTTGTGTTAAATTTTGTTTCATTATACTATTGAAGTTGATAGTATATGCAACATGGTTTAATACTAAAAATGCTTTGGCTGAAATAAAAGTTGTCCAATGCAACTATCTATATCGTAAACATGATGTTACATATTTGAAGAATGCAAACCATAGTTCATTAAATATTGAGGAAATGGTATTTCAGTACCAACATCTATCCATGTATTTGCGAAAATTGTCCTCGAGAAAAATAGAAGATGACAATTAGTGTGAATGAAAAAATATAGCAAAGAATGCAATATATGTGTGTCAAGCACCTTTATGATGGCTACACAAGCTCATATTGATGACTATGGCATAAAGGGTATCGTTTCATGAAGTTTCAATCTACAAGAGACTTGAAATAATTGGTTTGCCTTACAAGTGTAATGGCCATGATCATAGATAGAGAAGCTCACATTGACCACTATGTTGTAAAGAGTATTGTGTCATGAAATATAATACATATGCTTCTCAGAATATGAATCTATAGTGTCTTTTGTTGAAGAACATCAAAAGGCTTGAGGTAAACAAAAGATAAAATTATGGTCAAACTTGACAGCTGTTAGCACAGTCGACAGTAGAAAATGAATAAAGCACATCCAATAGGACTTGAACATATGTTTAACATCTGGAATGTTTACAACGCACTTGACTTAGGTCTTCAATCCGTCTGCTGTGCGGTTTATATATATCACGGTGTGATTTTCTTCACAGCAATAAATTTTGTGTTGTTTCTAGAATTTTTAGGTCTGTGGAGTTACTACTAGTATTTGTTCCAGTGTATTTAACCATCATCAAAGGCATTTTCACATCAGATTTCAAAGTGGGCCATAGTTGAAATTTTTTAATTTCCTAAGATTTCTTTGTATTGACAAAAACAATCTAGGAGTTATGTCATTGGAATTGTGAAAATTTCTCATTTTTGAGAAAGCAATTTGTCATTAGAATGCATATTTAAAACCATCATCTTTTGCAGCTGAAGGACATCAAGGCAACAGAATGAGCAAATTATGCAAAAGGAATACAAATGTTGACAATGGCTATGACAAGATGATGATAATGGGATTTGCAATTTTGATAACAGAAATGTTGATCCTCTTTGCATTGCTCATCTTAGTAAAAAAAACATCTCATTTTATAATATTAGCTGTAGCAAGTGTATTACTCATATTTTATATATTTGGCATTTGACTATTTCTTAGAAATAAAATACAGTTACTCTATGAATATGGTAAAGACTTTTAGATAAATAAATAAGTTGTGAATTTATTCTATTCTGATCTATGTTGTGTTTCCTATACGTAATTGTTTGTTATCAAATTTGCATTAAGAAAGTTCAATTTGCACTTGATAAAACATTAGAAATGCATATATGTTAGATAGGGAAATGTTTTGACAAGGTGTCAATTGTGCTTTAGAAAATTAAACGAAGCAATGGAGAAAAGATACAAAGGTGTCAGAAAAAGATCGAGTAGTTATGGTGCAGAAATCTATAACCCCAACTTAAAGAAGCAACAATGGCTTGGAACTTTTGACAGTGCAGAAGAAGCAGCCCAAGCTTATGATAAAGCTGCAATTGCAATTGCAGGAAAGAATGCAATCACCAATTTCCTCTATATCGATTCTAAATCATCTAGCGACTTGTCAAAGGAACCTACTACTGAATTATGTGAACCTGAATCGAGAATAAAAGAAAAGAAGTCAGAGAATATATTTGGAAAACAGTGTGCATCTGATCGATGCAAAGAGAAAGTAGAGGAAAACAAAGAGCTATGTTTGAGTTATGTTGAGTCTAAACAATTTGTAAAAATTAGGTCATATAGAGGTGTTAGGCAGCGTCCCTGGGGTAGCTACATTGCAGAAATTTGGAATAATAAATTGAAAAAACGACAATGGCTGGGAAGTTTTGTAACTGCTAAACAAGCTGCCTATGCTTATGATATGGCTGCAATATCCATTAAAGGAAATAAGGCAAAGACAAATTTCAACTATACCAATTCAGACCCAGGAGACTTATCACAATCCAGTAAATTTGTGAAACAAACTTTGCTTCAGAAGAGCTCAAGCAGTTTAAGAATAGAAGAAGTAGGATCAGATCGCATGACTGATAACAATATTTCTCAAGAGAACATTGTTAATGATATACAATGTTTTCCAAATATGATGGATGACAATCAATCCCTTCTTGACCATCATTACAACAAATTAGATCTTCCTATTTCTGATCCAAAAGATATTAGTGTCATCTGTAGTACCAATATTGATACTAGAATACCATTGCAAGACTATATCTTTGATAATTCTATTACAAACTTTGGCATGCCTTTTCCAAGTACATTTGAATCTGTCAATTTTGATATCTTTTGTCAAAATCCCAAGTTTGCAAGCCCATCTTCATTGCCATGCTTCGAGCCCAATATTAGCTCTACTGATAGCCTATTCTAGTTAGTTGTTCCAAAAATGATATGACTTCAACAATGAATACTGAGAAATTGAATTTTCTGAAAGAAATTGAAAGTCAAGATACATTCCCATTCTTGATAGATTCTCGATTTGCAATTGACAGTTTTGAGAGAAAGGAGCAAAACAATATCAATTATGATATTAGCAATTTGTATGAAGTTGGTACTACTTGTACATCGATTTACATGAAGAAACATGTTCCTCCTCCAGCTCCTGCCACATCTCCAGTATCGGCATTCACTTTAGATACAATTGCTTCTGAGGAAGTTGTTAATGTTTCTTCTCCATAGGGAAGCTCTATCTAATTCGCACAATTCCATATATGTTTTGTTTTTCATATTGAACAATACAATTTGAAGCATAGTATTCTTATGATAAACTTTACCAATAGTTTTCTTATGTTTTTGGAATCTTCTAAATGTGCATATCTAATTGTCTAGATAGGGTGACATTGTCAGAACAATAATTTAGAGTCTCAAATGTTTTGTAGTATGAATGCATTTTGCAATATATCATTTATCATCTTTATAAAGTAACAAACGTCTTGTTCTATATAAATTTCCACTACAATACAAATCCAATTTATATAATTAGATGTAGTTAGAATAATCATATTTAGTATGTCATTTATACAATCTATGAAAGCTAAAGTAGAAAATTGTGAATACTTGATATCCAAATAAGAATGCAGCTAAATAGTTTTGTATATGGATTCTCCATCATATGTAAGAGATTAAATATCATATTATTTGTCATAATCATGTATGTTAAATATGGATTACAAACTTCATACAAGGTTTACAAAATATATAAATTTAATGAGAATTACTTTAACAAAATACATATGTGAACAATTCAATGTATAGATTTCAATTTTGTTGTTTACATACCATAGTTAAAACAAAGATATTTGATTTATTGATTATCTCATCTTGCAAAAGTAAATTAGTCATGTGACAACTTCTACATACTATGAAGAATAATAGATATGAATGTGAACAAAAGATATTTTTTATATAATCATATGTTAAGTTTGAAATAGACATGAGTAGATTTACATAGTTTTTGCATAATAAAAAAAAATATATATATATAATTTCAATAAACTTAATATGTTACAACTTGAACTCCATAAAATTAATAACAATCACATTTTTGTATTGCAGACCCTGAAGCAACAAGAGAAGATCCTCAAACTATTATTATACACATTAAATACAAGCACAACTACTAAGTGTTCTTTTCATAAAAATATCAGGTACATCAAACCTCTGTTCTTTACTTGTCAACAAATCTTTTTTTCCTCACATAAATGAAGAGAAAAATAGAAAATATACAAGGAAAAGCAAAAGAAATCATAGATGTAGAAAATTATACATTATTGAATCGTTGTCAAGTATATAATATTGATGATGCGCTTAGAATTGAGGGCCTATTTAGAACTAATACATTTAAGTACAATGTAGGAGATTGTCTTTTTGATTCATTAGCATTTCTACTTAATCATCGCTATACCTCATCTGAATTACGCAACAAAACAATTGATTACTTTATAAAATGCTATTCAGAAGGTGATGAAGAAGCAACTTGGTCATATAACAATGAATTACATCCAAATACATTAGATGTACTGCATAAAATAGACAACATTGAAACTTATTTTCGGAGAATGCAAAAATCAGCTATGCCAACCACAAATAATGAAGAAATTGGATTATGGGGAGACACATTTTGTATTAAATGGCTATCCAAATGGCTAGGCATACAAATAAAGGTTTGGTCAGTAAGAACGGCGCATAAATATTTGCATTTTAATGAATCATCTAATGGAGAATCACACTGTATCCTTTTCCATGATACAAATCCTCTTCATGGACACTTTGAGCCACTTCTATCATATCAACTACATTCGACTAATATCAATTCAATTGCATCACTTCGTCAAATTAAAAAACTAATTAGAAACACCAACAAAAACAACAAGATCGAATTCAATCAAATTGAAAACATTCAACAATATACGCTCAACTCACAACGAAAAATCAAAAAACAAGTACGTTCAAAAAATATTGCAACATGTACAGAGTTAGAAAAAGGAATTTCAAAATCAGCCATTGAATTATTCAAAAAACAAATTGAAGATACACCTAGATATGTATGTTCAATTTGTCAAATATATATAATATTGATGATGCTTAGAGTGGGGCCTATTTGGAGACTAATGCAAATCTTATCTTCCATGCCAAAGCAACTTGGTCATATAACAATGAATTACATCCGAATACATTAGATGTACTGCATAAAATAGACAACATTGAAACTTATTTTCGGAGAATGCGAAAATCAGCTATGCCAACCACAAATAATGAAGAAATTGGATTATGGGGAGACACATTTTGTATTAAATGGCTATCCAAATGGCTAGGCATACAAATAAAGGTTTGGTCAGTAAGAACGACGCATAAATATTTGCATTTTAATGAATCATCTAATGGAGAATCACACTGTATCCTTTTCCATGATACAAATCCTCTTCATGGACACTTTGAGCCACTTCTATCATATCAACTACATTCGACTAATATCAATTCAATTGCATCACTTCGTCAAATTAAAAAACTAATTAGAAACACCAACAAAAACAACAAGATCGAATTCAATCAAATTGAAAACATTCAACAATATACGCTCAACTCACAACGAAAAATCAAAAAACAAGTACGTTCAAAAAATATTGCAACATGTACAGAGTTAGAAAAAGGAATTTCAAAATCAGCCATTGAATTATTCAAAAAACAAATTGAAGATACACCTATATATGTATGTTCAATTTGTCAAATGTTGCATTTTAAAAAAGACATTACAACTTTGAAAGACAAAGAAATGAAAATGTATTACAGCTTGTCCACAAATAAACAAATCACAACAACAAACTATATTTGTTCCAAATGCAAAGCATCGTTGAATGAATGTAAATTACCAACATATGCAACTCCAAATTACATCCGAACAAATAATCCATTAGGATATGTGGCAATGTTGACACAACTAGAAGAACGACTAGTATCCCTTAGAATTGCATTTGCGCAAATTTGGCAATTAGGATACAAAAATTCACAATTAGGTTTGACCAGGTCTATTATAAATGTACCAGTTAACTCTGATATCATACAACGAGCATTACCACGTTCAACGAACGAAACATCAACAATAGCTGTTGCTCTTAAAAGACACTTGCAGTATAAAAATGCATACCAAACAGGAATGGTACGTGCAAATATGATAATGAAAGCATTGGATCAATTATCAAACAAAAAATTATACAAAATGGAAAATGTTGAGATAAACAAAGACTGGATTGAAATTCTATGACTAGATAGTGCAAAGGACACAACAAGTGATAACAATACAAGCGACAACGATGTTGAAAGCGATATTGAAAATGAAATACCTAGTGAAACATTGATACATGGTTTCACTGAATCTAAGTGCATACATGAAATGCAAGACAAGATCATAGAAATTGCACCAGCAGAAGGAAATAATCCAATTGGAATATTTAAAGATAAATACGCTGAAGAGATGAATTTCCCTACACTGTTCTTTGGCAATCCACGTGATGAGGACATTGTCAAAAGATATTCGTATCAAAAAATTGTAAAGTGGGAATTACAACATTCAAATAGGAAATTTGCTTACCACACTACAAATCTATTCTTCAAAACCATTAAAATTCTAATACAACAAGTGCTATCCACAATATGGGTGAGATTGCGTAAGGGGCAATTAAAAGGGAGAAGGCTACTAGCAAAAGATGTGAAACATAAACCTAATTTAGAAAATATTCTTAAATCCGACATTGGTTATGTCGATTTCAAAAAAATAAGAATATCTCCAGATTATTTGCATCAACTAAAAAAAAATCTATTTGCGATGATAAGACAACTTGGACCACCAACTTTTTTTGTTACATTTACAAGTGTTGAACAATATTGGGAACCATTAACCAAAACGCTTGAAGAACTACATCGCACATATCAAAAAACAACCAACCATGAAGAATCAAATAGTACAATCGAAGATAGAAGAATTCATTTGATTCGAAGAGATCCGATTACATGTGCACGCTATTATAGGCATAGAATTAATGCAATGAAGAAATTAATATTAACAGACAATTCCTTTTTTGGAACCATTTCAGATTATTTCTCCATAACCGAATTTCAAAATCGTGGAAATGAGCATGATCATTTCCTATTGTGGATTAGACAAGCACCAATTTACGGAAGAGATAGTAACATAACTATTGAACATTTTGTAGACAACTACATTACTTGTAACACTGAACATCTACATCCAGATATAGCTACAATACACAAACATCACCACATGAAACAATGTCGAAGGTCGAAGAAACAAACTTGTAGATATAATTTTCCGCTCCCGCCAATGAAAAAAACTACAATTTTGGAACCAACTAAAACCAATGACGAAAATGTGATTTCAACAGCATCAAGAATACTTTCCACTTTACAACAAGCAAACTATGACAAATCAATCTCATTTCAAATGTTCATAGATGAAATGAATATTACTGAAGATGAATACATAATTGCCATCAAGTCTACAATCCATAGGCCAACAATATTTTTGAAAAGGAAACCTTCAGACATATGGAATAATAGTTTTTCTAGAACAATGCCTGAAATATGGAAAGCAAATACAGATGCACAATTTGTATTGAATGCATATGCAACAGCTATGTATTGTAGCTCGTATATGACAAAAGTAGACAAGTCAATGACAAATGCATTCAAAAGAATTCGTAAAGAGCATGAACAAAATAGTATCGATGCAATAAATATGATTAGTAAACTAGGAAACACATTACTCAATTTACAACAAATGTCTTCGCAACAAGCAGCACACATTGCTTTATCACTCCCATTAAACTATAGTTCAAGAAAATGTGTATTCATTGATACAAGAAATGAGGACGAGAGAACATTTGTCTTAAAATCAACTAAACAATTGAGCAAAGAACCAGATGATTCAGAAAACGTAACATCAAAATCGTTGATAGATTACTATCTAGCACGACCAACAACACTATCACACATTTTTCTTGCAGATTTCGTTTCTAATTATAGAAAACATGGCAAAAAATTACAAAGTAAAACTAAAGCAAGTATAATACGTTTTGTAAACTTCAACAAACATATTGACTTAGAAAACCATTGTAGAGAACAATTACTACTATATGTGCCATTTACACAAAGTGAAAAATCACTTAAAAATGGATTCCAAACATGGCATAGTGCTTATTTGTATCATGAAAATATTATTACATCAAATCACATAAAATACAACTACAAAGTCAACCCTATGTGGGGCAACATTGAAAAAGCGGTAGACGAAATCAACACAAACAATGATCTTGATCAAAATGAAAGCCTTACTGAAAATCATATGCAGATGAAAGAACAATATAATATACAATTAGATATTGAGACAGAAAAAATCAACAAAACAAATACAATATTTCAAAACAAATTTGAAATTGCAAAACATCCTCAAATAATAGACAATTCTGAGTACTACAAATTAAGACGAATGTTAAACAAAGAACAACAAGCAATTGTAAAAGACATCGCATTGAAAAAAATAAACAACATCAAAGCACCATTACACTTGTTCTTAATAGGAGGTGCTGGAACGGGAAAAACATTTACCGCAAAAGCCATATATCAAACACTTATTCGCATATACAACTCATCTATTGAGAACGATCCAAATAAACCAAAAGGACTGATACTTGCTTATACAGGAAAAGCCGCATATAACATAGGTGGATTGACAATTCACTCAGCATTACACATGCCATTTAACAAGTCAGAATTCATCCCATTGAGTTCTGAAACATTGGATGCTATGTCAAAGCATTATCAACAACTCTGTGTGGTATTGATAGACGAAATTTCTCTAGTGGGTTCAAGATTTCTACGTTCCATTGACAAACGTTTACGAGACATAATGCAAACCCCCACTAGCTATTTCGGAAATCTAGATACAATTTTTTGTGGTGATCTTTACCAAGTACAACCTGTACAAGATGCACTAGTATTTGAGAATCCTCAAACATTAAATGAATTAATGCCTTATAGCTTTTGGAAACAAAATATAAAATGCTATGCACTGCAATTGACAATGCGACAAAAAGATGAGAAATTTGTTTCAATACTCAATAGAATCCGAGTTGGATCCCAGACAATTCAAGACTTGGAGTATTTAAATAAAAAATGTTTGCGCTCACCGCCAATGGACCCAACATTCCCTTTCCTCTTCTACAGAAGGAAAGATGTGGAAAAACACAATGAAAACATGTTATCCATCACACAAGGAGAGGTAATTATATTGAATGCAATTGATGAACATGATGACAACTCTAATACAATTATGTTTTATGACCACTCAATTAATCTACCATCTCAGATACTCTTAAAACCTAATATGCTAGTTGAAATATATGCTGGAAATTACGACACGGAAGATGGGCTTGTCAATGGATCAGATGGAACATTCCAAGCATACACAAAATACACTAATTTCGATATAGTTTGGATCAAGTTCACTGACTCAAAAGTTGGACATCGACAAGCAAAAAGACTAGTGCAATGTTATAGTGAGTGCATAGACAAAAGTTGGACACCCATACTTCGCATTGCAAAGCCTACTAAAAACCTATACAACCAAAAAAAATTGACAATCAGAAAACAATTTCCAATACAACTAGCATGTGCTCGTACTATTCACAGATCACAAGGCCTTACAATGCAAGCATTAGCATTTGATCCATCAGGCATAAACAAACATGGTTTGGCATATACAACACTATCACGTACATGAACAATTGACACATTGTTCTTGATAAGACCTCTAACACAAAACCATTTCAAAGTGAAAAAAAAAGTAATTAATGAAATGTCACGCCTACAATCAACATCAATTTGGGAGTTTGAAAATCACCATCTCCAAAGCAATAGCGACAAACAATTACTACTAACCACATTCAATACTCGTAACCTGCTTGTACATATCGAAGACATGCTTAGCGACCATGAAATGATGTCAACGGATATTATTTGTCTACAAGAAACACATATGCAACTATCAAAACATAATAATGAATTCCAAAATTTTAATCATTTCTCAACAAATCACATACATGGTGTAACAACATTTACTAGAAAAAATCTATCAATTTCACAAACAGTGCAACATAAAACAACAAATGTAGAAGCTATAACAATAACAATAAATTTGCCAAGTGATGAGATCAACATATGTAACCTATATGCAAGACCCACCACACCAGTAACATAAATTATAACAATCACAAATCAAGTATTCTCCTCTATCAATTTAACATCAACTTTATATATTGTAGGCGACTTCAACATTGATATGTCAGTGGATAATGCACGAAAGAATTGTCTATCAAATCACATGCACAATTTTAAAATGAATTTTATGTTATATAAATTAAACCATGTCAACAAGCCACTAATTGATCATATTTGGTGTAACATAAATGCAAAACCATGTTCTATTTACAAATCAGAAGCATATTGGAGTGATCATGATCCTATTTATATAAACATTGAAACAAATGACAAATTCAAATCCACTTAGTATCTTTTTAAAAATATTAACATTATCAGTATTTCTTGTAGCTAACAATGGAGTCAAGCAAGAGAGCCGAAACAAGCCAGAAAACCATTCAACAAATATCAAAAAGGTGAAAAGCATTGTCTATGTTCAATTATACTATCCAAATTACTCTTGAAAACAATAAATTCAACTGATGTAAACATTGCAGATCCAAAAGCAAGAAGAAAAATACAGTATCAATTGAAGAACTTCACTCGCACAAGGGAGGAAATATATTTGAAGGAGATGTAATTGTGGTCTACAAAACAAGTCTTGACAAACAAAACAATACAAAAGAAGTTCTTCGTGCGGATTTAACTGATGAAAAAGGTGAAATGACAATTACTATCAATGTAATTGGTGTCCTTGTAAAACAGCATGAATCAAAAATAGTTCCTGGAACAGCTATATGCATTACAAATTTTCAAATTGCACCAAAGACAAACTATGACAGAGGTGATTGTGACTGCATCTTGATTTTCACAAACACAACAACAGTTGAAATCATACCATGCATGCATGATGAATACAAATTCTTACCAACTAGCACAATTAGACAACTTCTTACAAGTGAAGAAAACTATGCAATTGGATCTGTAGCGGCACTTGTGGTGGGAACAAAAAGAACTTCTTTCCAATTTTTTGTTGAAATAAAAGATGGCCATTCAGAAATGGACAAAGCACAGGTATTTAAATATTCCTCTAATTCTTTATTTCATTGCAATTTACATCAATTACTGCTTACCATATTTTTAACTAAAGATAAATGTTGAAATAAAAAATGCATCCACAATACAGGTACAAATACACGAGAGTTTGGTACATCATTTCTCTTCAATGGAAGAACAAATACGCCTTGAACAATATCCAATCATGTTGTTGAGGAACATTGTAAAGAAGCGAGAATCAAGATACAACACTCTACAAACAACTCAATCAACATACATCAGCAAATTGAATAACAAGAGGGCCTTCGAGTATCTCAACAATTTGTTGCATTCAACTGAGGTAACTAAGGCATTTGATTATGTCAACAATTTGTTGTATTCAACATTTAACACAATCACATTTGCACCTATGCAATTATATACTATTAGAAAATGATTAAAAAATACATAATATACATCTTCGTTATATTTTGCAGATTTATGGAACAATAAGAATAGCCAATGCATTTGCAAATCCATTTCAAGCTTTCTGTCCAAATTGCAACTACAAATTTGATACATATGGAGAGCTACAAGAACAAACTGCCTTTTGTATTAAATGCAAACAACAAGTTGCATATATCTACTCTCACTACTTGAAAGTGATTTTGACAAGTGATAGAAAGAAAACAATGGAATGTACAATGGATAGATCTATTATGCAACTCTTGCTTCCCGAATTACTAAACATTTCATATGAAGAATACATTGATGACAAATCATCAATTGTCTTCATCCTAAGAGACTTCTGCAAAAAAGGACATTTCAAATTGAATTCAAACAACCTCATAACCAATGCACAATCTATTGAAGAATGATATATACATCTTATATCCAGGTACGCTTGTATTTCACAAACATTTAGCTTCATTTAAAAATTCAATTTCTATACTACATTATCTATTGAAAGATTATCACATAAAATAAAAAACAATGTCCTCATAACCATCTTCAAACATTTTTCTGCAGAAGGGAATGTCCAAAAACACGTGCATTGTCATCTGCAGCAAGGAGAATAACTGCCATAGCTTGAACAAGGAGAATAAATATGCAATAGTTCTATATGTTATAGGATTTTCATTTCACAATTAATCACTACAACAAACAATAATATAATTATCTACTACCATTTGTAATGTATTGACCATAGTGGTCTATAGACAGAAAAATGCATATTCTTGACTTTTCTATGCATTTACATTCATACTTATTTCTACTTTTCTATGAACATTGCTATGCAATTACATTGATATATATCTCTACTTTTATATCTAAATTCTTCACTTTGCTATGCATTTATATTCATATATATTTAAATATTTTTGCTTTGTCCATTTCTGAATGGCAATCTTTTATTTGAACAAAAAATTGGAAAGAAGTTCTTTTTGTTCCCACCACAAGTGTCGCTACAGATCCAATTGCATAGTTTTCTTCACTTGTAAAAAGTTGTCTAATTGTGCTAGTTGGTATGAATTTGTATTCATCATGCATGCACGGTATGACTTCAACTGTTGTTGTGTTTGTGAAAATCAAGATGCAGTCACAATCACCTCTGTCATAATCTATCTTTGGTGCAATTTGGAAATTTGTAATGCATATAGCTGTTCCAGGAACTATTTTTGATTCATGTTGTTTTCCAAGGACACCAATTACATTGATAGTAATTGTCATTTCACCTTTTCCATCAGTTAAATCCGCACAAGAACTTCTTTTGTATTGTTTTGTTTGTCAAGACTTGTTTTGTAGACCACAATTACATCTCCTTCAAATATATTTCCTCCCTTGTGCGAGTGAAGTTCTTCAATTGATACTGTATTTTGGGGTGTCTGATTTTGAAAAGCGTAGCATGTTTTACGAGCTGATATGCATCCACATTCATATGTTAAAACTGTTTTTACTCTATTAAGTCCCTTTAAGGTTTTACTCTATTAAATATTTAATTATAATTTTTTAAAATTGTAAAATATGTAGAATATTATTAAAATGAAATAAAAATTGTTTTTTTATTATAATGTAAAAATATGAATATATAATATAAAAAATATATTGAAATCATTAAAAAATTTGTTTATATTAAATTAATTTAAATATGAAAATTTGATAGTTTTAATAAAAAATAATGTTTAGATTTTGATAAAAATATAATTTTGTTCATTAATTTTTTATTTGATTATTAATAAACAATGTTCAATTTTAAAATAAAATTTTGAATCTTATGTATAAGATTTTTTTAAATATTTAAATTTTAAAAAAATATGAAAGTATAATTTTGTGCAATAAAATATAATTTTTTTTAATAAAATTTTATATTGTAATATTTTTCAAACATTGTTTACTATATGCATCTTTGTACTCATTCAATATTCTTATATAATACAACTACAATCACAAATGTAATTTTTCCAATATGAGTAAGTATTTTAGAGAATATAAAGGTTTTGCAATGTGACTATGTTTTAATGATTTTAATTAGGGTTCATCATGGATATATTATGTTGCACCATACTCTACATTTGAAATTTCAAACTATAAATTGATTGTTCTAGATTTGTCATTATCTTATCAACTTGCACATAACACACTTTTTGTTGAATGAATATACGAGTCATTTGGTATCACCAAATGAATCATACTAGTGCATATGATCAATTAGTAAATAGAACATGGTTTTGCATTTATGTTGCACCACATATGATCAATTAGTGGCTTGTTGACATGGTTTAATTTATATAACATAAAATTCATTTTAGAATTGTGCATGTGATTTGATAGCCAATTCTTTCGTGCATTATCCACTGCCATATCAACGTTGAAGTCACGTAGAATATAGAAAGTTGAAGTTAAATTGATAGAGGAGAATACTTGATTTGTGATTGTTATAATTTCTGTTATTGGTGTGGTGGGTCTTGCATAGAGATTACATATGTTGATCTCATCACTTGGCAAATTTATTGTTATTGTTATAGTTTCTACATTTGTTGTTTTATGTTGCACTGTTTGTGAAATTGATAGATTATTTCTAGTAAATGTTAGTTGCTCTTAAAAGACACTTGCAACATAAAAATGCATACCAAACAGCAATGGTACGTGCAAATATGATAATGAAAGCGTTGGATCAATTATCAAACAAAAAATTATAAAACATGGAGAATGTTAAGCAACAACTAATATCACTACATTAAGCAATTATTACCACTATATTAAGCAATTCTCAAACAAACAACAACTCACAAATCCTACCGGCAGGAATCGACTAATGTGTCTCTTATTACATAGATCTTTCCTTTCCTTTTTACTTGGTTCATTTCTTTCTCTTTTCAAAAAGCTAAAATCACACAATCAAGCGCTCTCTTCTTCTTTTTTTGTGACTATGGAAAATGATTACATCCCAAACTATGAGCGGATTTAAACTCAGTCTAAGAATATTGGCTGCGGTTTCATGGCAGCGGAAATTGTACAGAGCCTAAAGGAGGGGGTAGGAAATGGTTGCAAGATTAAACCCCCACGCCATCTAGATGTTCTAATAACTACAGGTGTAAAGCCGAATTCTATGGCATTAATCAGCAGGTCTCTAAAGAAAAGGGATTAACATTATATATATATATATATATATATATATATATATATATATACACTAGAACTTTGTGTGAGTAATATTTTTTATTTATAAATACTATCATAGTTTATGATTCGATTACATGTGGTTCAATTAATTCAACCATATAAGAGCATGTGATTGATTAAGTTATTTAAATGATCGATTTTACCATAATTTTATCATGATTCTCGACATACATTCCTTATATACAAGTATATTTCTTATCATTGGAATTGTTACATTATCTACGCATATACACTAGAAAATAGATAAAACAAAGCGTAAGAATACATATAACATCCAATCATAAAATTCAAGAGATAGTATAGAATCAACTCTATAACATGTCCTACAATGTTCCTATAACAAAATATTATGCATGACTCATTTAGAGGGTGGTGGTTTGAAGGATCTCTCTCATATCTAATTCTAGACATAACTGGCCAAATTGGGATATCATGCTTTATATCTAGATTTTAATCAACCAATTAACTTGTACGATAAAACAACAAAACCTCACATGACATGAAGGACCAAAAGCGGAGGGGTACTACAAATACTCTATTTTCACATTCCACCAATGGAGAATAAAGGCCTAAGGAAGAAGGTGATTTCTCTTTGTAGTTGGTCACCTCTTGTTTTAATCTTTCATTCTCAAAAACGAGCTTCTTATTTTCTCTTATCAATTTTTCAACTTGTGCTTTGTTGAATTTGGCAAGATTGATGTCCAATTTAGTTGTTTCAATAAGGTCAGTATCTCCCACTCTTTGTACTACAAGATGGCCAAAGACTTGATTAGGATCATCAATAATTGTGGGCCTTCTCTCTAGTGGATATAGGGCCCAAATCTGTAAGGTGGCATTGTCTGGATTGTACCCTGAACTAGTGTAGATCTTATCACTTGCCTGATCAATTAATTGCAATGTCTTATTCTCTCTTTTCTTGAAACTATCAAAAACTATGGCTGAACTGATATCCCATCCTAGGAGAAGCATAACCCCAGCATCTTGTAGTAATTCTCACCCTCTTTCAAGAGTGATATTCTTCATTTCTTTTTCAACCTCCTCTTGCAATTCTCTCATGGTGTCAGTTTCATGTTCTTGAGAAATTGCTTTCATCTTCTCTCTTATTAGCTTACCCTTATACTCATAAATGAATGATTTAAATTCTAGGATTCGAACGAAAGCATTATCTAAAATAAACTCTTGACTTGCACAGTGCCTTACATCATCAGATATTTTATCTGAAGCTTCAAATAAGACAACACTCCTCTCTGGTAGTATCTCATATTGTGTGATGACAGGTGCACTTGTGCAAATTCAACCTCCTCTTCAATGTTTTCTTCACAAGTCATGGGAGTGTCCACCGAGAAGAAAATATCTGGAGTGAGCTGTGGTGATGAATGGCATAGTGGCATTACATTCTCGGCTTGCCTCCCAAAACAAGTATCTCTTCTTCTCTCAAAGGCTATAAGAGGTATATCCTTATTCAATTCATCTTCATGCTAGATTAATTGCTCAACTCTTTCCAAAGGGTCCTATATCTCATGAAAGGCCTTTGTATATGATGGATTATGACTCATCCTCCATACCTCTTCCATCATTATCCTACTATATGCATCTCTCCTTTTTTCCGCCTAAGACTCATCACAATTTCTGATTACATCATCAACAAAGAACTTATGTTCATACCCTTTCAATTTCTATGTCAACTTGGCATTATTAATAAAATGCTCAGGATCAAATTTCTCTCTCATTCCCTTGTGGTAGGTTATAATGTTCTAACTTGCTGCCAATAGATTCATACCCTTTCTCAAAAATAACAGAAAAATCACCAAAACACAAAGTCCCAGGCATGAGAGACTGCTTGTTGTAACTCTTGAGATGCATGTAGTCTGAGTATGTCAACTGCCTTACTATTTCTAAGTAAGCAATTTTGTCAGTAACTGTTTTGGGTAGAAGAAATGGAGCTACTTCAAATCCATACACCCTAATCATAGTGCAATCATCATATTTGTACCAGTCTCCCTAGTTGTGGTTTACTTTTCCCCTTTTATCCTTCTCCTTGGGTCTAAGGAATCTTTGTATTTTAGGTGACAAGTTGTAGTCACAAGGATGACCAAGCAATTTATACAAGGGTTTCACAAATTATTGTTCAAAGTATAGGTAATGTGACCTCACACGCCTACTATCCCAAATTGAGGTACACATTTGCACTGGTCTTATATTTCCATCCTCGTCCAGATCCTTGATCCTTAATTCTTCACCCCAAACTCCCATACTTTGTTCTTCATACAAAATCAGATGCATGGGCAACAAATGATGCCTAAAATTGATTATATCACTATTGTTTTTAATAGAGGTAAGTGATCTATTCAAAGATTTTTCCAAGTATTATGCCTAATGAAATGGTCTAGCGTCCTAGTTTTGTATGTTTGCTACTAAGACCATGGGAGCTATAGACATTAGGGCAGGAACATCCACCCCTAAAACTTGTCCAGCCGAATAGTAGGTGTGTGATGATAAAATGTGTAAAGTAAACAAGATCACACAAGCAATGAAATGTATTACATGAGAGATTTGAATCATAAAACTAATCTAATTTCAAACAAAGCAAAATCTCTAAAATTGTTTCATTGTTCTCTATTCTCAAGGATTCATTAAATCATATTGGCTCTTAGATTTGTGTATGCACTATTATTGTTAGAATGACAACTTGAGAAACATGATTCTATTTGAAATGCAAGAATCTAGTTCCTACATGATTTAATAAACTGTATGATAATATTGAATGATGCTATGATAGTAAAGGTTGCAAATGATAATGGTGATATGACAATGGATAGTGATGTTAAATGCAATGGTGGAAATGTTGTATAAAACTAAAATGATAACTAAAATGTAGCTATAAACTAAGACATGATTCTAAATTAATATGATACTACAATGCATCTTTCTAAATACTAAATTGATCTATGCTCACTAAATGCTCTCAATATTTTTGCATAATAAGTTTTCTCAAAAGATGTGTTGTAAAATGTTGTAGAATGGGCTTGTATTTATAGGATTTCCAAAGCATCTTGTGATGTGGCAACAACCAACAATCAAGATTTCAGCATGAGAGATGAACGGTGGAGATGGAAGAATCATGGAGGATGTTCCCTTGACTAAGGGCAACATGCCAAATGTATGAGAGAATAAAATGTGTGAGATTGTCAAGTGTCTAAAGTTTGTTTTGGAATTGGTTGAGAATAATGCAATTTAAATATTAGTCATATTTAAATACATGTGACACTTGATGATGTGGCCAAAAAGTGTTGTAGACATGTGACTAAATTTGAATTTGGAATTATTCAAACTTAGTGAAAAGATATTTAACTAAACAAACTATTGACATTTGTTTATTTAATTAAATTTAGAAGAATGTGGTTTAAGATGAAGAATTTAGAAAAGTGTGAACTATATAAATAAATTGAGAATTTATTTATAAGTAGATGAAATAAAATGGGTCATTAATTAAATAACTAGTATTTAATTAATTAATTGTCTTGACCGATTTTAGGTGCATACATTTTGCCTCTCTTTGAAGTAATGTGTTTACACGTTGCTTCAAAGAATAATTTGCTGTTGATATTGACAAAAAAAAAATTGATGCCCCAGACACTAATTTTTAGGTGATGATGAATATATGCCCCCTCGGGAGATTAATCGGTGAATTTTTGAATTTTTAGGATTTTTTGAAATTTTTGAAATTTTGATATTTTTCGATGATTTAATGATGATTTCAAAATTTTATGATTCAAAAACAATTTATCTCCTGAAAAATGATGTATAAGTCACCAGGTGATGAAATGATCAATTAAGCCCCTTTAGAAAATAAAATAAATCAATCCCATAAAAATCCCATTTAATGAACCTTTAAAAGGTTAAAAAGGTGATTTAAAACTTCATTTGTGCATTTTGATTTTGAAATTGAGAGTGATTGAGTGATTTAGCAACCTTGGAGCAAGATGGTGATTCCTTATCATACACAATGATTTGAGCGCGTCAGAAATCACAACCGCCCAGCAGCATATGGACCTTCGGTATGTACCCTGAAAAGCCTCCTCGTAAATTGTGCAATTTGTTTTCCCACTTTTTTTCCATGTTTAAATTTGGCTTTAAATGTTCTAGCACATCTAAGCATCGATGTAGCACATTGAATAACTGTTGTAGCGCATCCATGAGTCTAGCACATAGGGTAAATAGATTAGTGCATCGGTTCATTTAGCGCATAGATTCCCTAAAATAGCGCATAGAGTGAATAATGTGTCACATAGGTGAATTTAGCACTTAGGTGAATTGAATTAGTGCATTGATGAGATGGTGTATCACATAGGATGATTGATTAGTTTTGATTGTGTCAATCTTTGATTTGATGATGATTGATGATATTGATAGATTAGATGTTTTATTGATCTCATGATAAGTGAGATTCAATGAGTGATACTAATAATTGACCTCATGATAGGCGAGGATCAATGATAGTTTGATTAATTGATTGACCTCATGATAGGTGAGGTACATTGATTGATTGATAAACCTCATGATAGGCGAGGTTGAATGATATATTTATTGATAAACCTCATGATAGGCGAGGTTGAATGATAGATTGATTGATAAACCTCATGATAGACGAGGTTGAACGATAGATTGATTGTTAAACCTCATGATAGGAGAGGTTGAAAGATAGATTGATTGATAAACCTCATGATAGGCAAGGTTGAGTGATAGATTGATGATCACGAGATTTGATTAAAGTCTCACCAAAGTTGATTAGATTGATAGGTTGATTGATTTTGATTGATTGACAAGATTAATGATTTGTGATATTTTGTGATAATAGGAGTCTTTGATGAATCTACAGATTCGAGAGTGTTTCCCTAGGACGTGGGAGTTGATTCCACACCTAGTGTCAGCTGAGGTAGTTGTTATTGCATGATGCAGATTGTCCTCGCTAATAGATATGCCCCAGATTAGGATTAACAAGGGTTTATTGACAGCTTTATCATAGAGGTGGCATAGTGAGCATAACACCTTTCATTTTCCCACTGGTGAGATGACAGTGACCCCAGAGGATGTCTATCAGATTATGTGGATACCTGTTGTTGGGGAGCTAGTATTATATGATTCTACTTAGCAGGGTGGGACCGATGCACTTCTCTAGAGTATTTGAGGATGATCAAATATGTGGTTATGAGATTCCTTGGAGAGAGATGGTGGATGCTTATGCCACACTAGGTACATTGGTAATATTATTCAAACAATTCAACAAAAAATGGGGGGTGTTCATCACTGGAAAACCTTTTGAGTTGATTCCCTATATCCCAGGGTCTATGCAAAGACAGTCTCCACCTTTTATAGCTTGTTTTCATAGTATGTTATTCCTCCAAAAGATCTTTAATTCTAAGTGGCAGATTCATGGTTGAATCCAATTGGAAACAATAGAAATATAGTCCTTGGTAATAGGGACAAAATGTGACCTGTCGTGTAAATTAATTGTCTGTGTTTTGGGATTATACATTCTAGCTAGTACCTTGATTAGTTCTACATTAATAAACACATTTAGCATCACAAGTTTTCCTATATTCATCCTCCATGGATTGGACATGGGCTTATGCCTATACTTCTTCCTATAGTGGCATATGAGCATATCATATCCTCTTTGTGGAGACCATACATCACCTAGGTTTCTTTTTTTATCCTCAGGTTTCTCAGCTGTAGGATTTAATTGTGATGTTCACTTGGATCTTGATCCAGAGCGGGGACATTGTTCAATCAAGTCTTGATTTAAGGGCCTCATTTTTGTTTTGTATTTTTTCTTTAGGTGTTTTTGATGTTCCTTCCATGATCTTGAAACCTAACTCTTCTGTAATTCAAGTAATTCAAGAAAATTTTCAGTTTGAGTTTGAATACTTACTTAAACCAGTGTCACATCTTTTGAGCTTCTTCACTATCAACCTCCAATTTTATCTCTAGCTCACATATGCTCTGAGATTTTTATAAGAAAAATATGATCAATATTTGGCACATATCATTTCGCTCTGGTTCATAAATTTCATCCCCGTCAACTTGCCAATCAAAGGTGGCATTAATGTTAATTGTCTCTTCAAAAACTTCACCAGTCATGTCAACAAAGCGGGGAGTACTTTTCATTGTATCAAAACGACTATGATCCCGCTCTCACCGATATCTCCTTTTCCCTTCGATTTCTTTGTGCCTTTGTTCCTCTTTTCAGAGTTTCGAAGGGACATGTAATTATTTCCCTTCAATACCTTATGCTCCCTTCGAAAACTATTCCTTAGTGCTACTTCGTATTATTTTAATAAAATCTTTCCCTTTTTATTATCAGAGCCATTAAAGGGACTCTCATTGTTATCCCCCTGATATATGCCTTTCTATTTGATGTCCTATTTTTCAGTTGCTTTCGTAGTGTTGAAAGGACTTGTATATCACTCAGCCCAATACTCTAATGTCTCTTCGAAATTGTTGTTCCACTAACCGTGTCTTGGACTTGATAATTGTTCATTATAATAATTGATTGAGAGATGTTTTTTGTTTCTCAAATGCCAAAATATTTTGACACAATTAAAATATTATGCCCTTCGGTGTCATGCATTTCACTCTATTGGAGAGACACCATATCATTTCCCTTTGATAAGTTCAAGTGTCTTCGATATATCTTATTTTCAGCTATTGAGGGGACACTGAACATGTCTCTTCGATACATGGTACTCCCTTTGATATTTTCACGCTAACCTATTCCATCGGCCCATCGAAGGGAGCAGGATACATCTCTCTTCGATATGATATTGTCTCGTCGATATGTTTTTGTCTTATTTGCAGGCCTAGGGCTAAATATTAATTTACTAGGGTGGCGATTATTGGGAGGTGAATGGAATGGGTTGTTTAAATGAGATTATGGCTATGTTTTATTTTCTAGGGCTTAGGGCTTCATGATAAATTTGAGGTTTATTATGTAAATAAGATGGTTTGAAGAGTGATACCCATGGTACAAACTTAAATGGTTACGATGAGATGATGAGAACTAGTCAAAAAATTAAGGCTGATTTTTAGTCCTAACAAGCCTTAATGGAAACCGTGAGGATAATCAAGATTCACCCTCT
>VDFB02277590.1:0-24971 GCA_007258455.2 Sequoia sempervirens
CTTCCTATGAAAATCTACAGTTTTAGTCAAAATGGCCTCAATGTCCCTATTGGTGACCTCAACCTGGCCATTGACCTAGGGGTGATAAGGAGTTGATTTCCTATGCCATATATTGTATTCATTTACTAAGGTTGTGATAAGTGTAGAAGTGAATTATGCTCTTGATCTGTCACTATTTCCCTAGGGACACCAAACCTGGTGAATATTTTCTCATAGAGGAATTCAGCTACTTTATTATCCCTAACATGTTTCATAGGTTTAGCCTCTACCCATTTTGTCACATAATCTATGCATACAAGGATGTAGGACTTACCATTGGAAGGTGGATCAATTGGTCCTACAAAATCTAGTCCCCATTTGTCGAAGGGTGTAATGAAAACTTGTGGAAATACAGGCATCTCATCAGATTGAGTTGGTCTTTCCATCCTTTGGCATCTATCACATCTCTTGGTATTTGGCTGCATCTCTATGCAGAGTTGGCCAATAGTAGCCAGTATTTAAAATTTTCATTGTTCTTTTGGTAGCAAAATGTCCACCACATGGCTCATCATGGCTTGCATGTAGTATATCATGAGTGTCCTCCTCTTATACACATCTCCTCATAACTTGACCTGGCCCTATATAAAACATGCAATCTGCAATATGAGAAAAGTTAAAGCTTTTCTCTACCAATAATCTCTTTTCCTTAGGGGAGAATTGAGGAGGAGTTCTTCCTGTGACCAGATAATTTGCTATATTGGCATACCATGGGTGAATAACCTTGATTGCAAATAGGTGCTCATCAGGAAAGGAGTCTTCAATAAGTGCAGAGTCATCTTGCCTTTGAATTCTAGAAAGGAAATCAGCAACCACGTTGGCTTTACCTGGCTTGTCCACAATTGTAATGTTAAATTCCTGCATTAGCAATAACCATCTTGCCAGTCTCTCAGATATTGAGCTTTTGTTCATGAGATACCGAATTGTTGCATGATCAGTGTGGACAAATATCTGATAATCGGTGATGTAATGCCTGAATTTATTGAGGGCATAGATGATTGCCAACAATTCTTTTTCTGTAACAGTGTAGTTTAATTTTGTTAGAGTAAAGGTTTTAATTTAATCATGTTGATTAAATTACCTTTATTCCTCTCTTAAGATTTCACTTTAGTTGCATATTGTGACATTTAATAATTATATTAATTATTAAATGTCTACCTATTAGGGTTTCTTTTAGGGTTGCACAATATCCTTTTATAAGGATTCATCATTGTAATTTATCTCTCTCGGATGAATACATTTTTTAGCTTTCAGAGCACCCTTGCTTGTTTGTCTCCATCTCTTCTTTCTGTGATAGGTTATTTGCATGCAGGTGATCTTCGGGGTCTGTGAAGTTGGCTTTCTCAACTTCTACATGGTATCAGAGCTCCAGACCTGTTGCTTCTTGTTCGTCTTATGAAGAATTTGGAGCTACAAGGGTTAGATCTGGCTTTCAGGTTTTCTGATTTTTTTTTAGGATCTGGGTAACTCCATTTTTTGGGTGCATTTTGGGCCCAAATGGACCTCACGGTTGGATTCAGAGTGGCCAAAAACCCATATTTTCATATATGGCACAACCTATTTGGACATAGTTGATCTTGGAGGCAAATTTTTTTTGCCTAGGGGCCGTACCGCCCGCAGGCACGTTTTTCGAGGCTTTTCATGCACAAAAATCAATAAAAAATATTAAAAAAATCAAAATCTTCTTTGATTTTGGGCACTCACAGTTTAGAAGGAGGAACCACCGAGCGGCCACCCCTGCACCGCCCGATGGCCACCCCTAGTGGCGGGCTTAGGCGGAGCCACCGCCGCTCCACCTCTCACTGGCCCCTTTTACCTTGTCGGCGGTCATGTGGTGACCAAGCCTTCAGCCCCCATGGGTTTTGTAGCCCCCATCCCTGGTTCTATTAGTGACCAGAGGCTCCGTCGCGTGCCAGCCCCCTGGTCGGTCATGTGACCAGGGGCCGAAGGTCTTAGCCCTTGAGGGCTGTGAAATTTTTTTTTACCTTTCAACCTACTGTCACAAAATTGGGCATAACTTGGGCATTTTAGCTCATATTTTCGAATGGAAATAGGCATTGGAAAGTTGGTTCTAAGCCTGATCTAATTGATGGATGTCTTTTTTTCTGATTTTTCCGTTTTGCAGTTTTTTTTGCCAGTCAAAGTTAGAACAAATTTTTTGCACTCTAGGAGCCATATCTTTTGCATACGAACTCCGTTTTTCACAAATGAATAGGCATTGGAAAGGGGTTTATGTGCTCTTTCTAGATCTATAATTTATTTTTCCAGAATCTACACCAGGTACATTTTATCTAGTACTTTGTGTTTTCACACATCTGTCAATTACTTGGACGTTTCAGCACTTGGAAATGATTTGTTTGAGTGGGATGACTTTATTTGATCTAATTTATCAGTATTGAGGTCATTTAGTCTTAGATTTGTTAATTTGAAGAGTTATGATGGGTTTTTCTACTCACCCTTCAGTTGTATTTCTGGAACGGGGTAATTATGAGTCATGGGCAAAGGGCATACTTACACACTGTAGGTGGCTTAATATTTTGCCTTATTTGTATGATCTCATACTTGAACTAGTGAATTCAAAGGGAAAACTAGCTTGGGATATCATTAAAAATCACATAGTAGGACTTATATGGTCTAGTGTTGATTCTGACACTGTGTGGGCTATATCGGGCATTGATTGTCCTCACTCACTTTGGACACGTCTTTGGGAGATCTATGGAGACCCCAGTCTTTCTCTATTCCCAGAGGATCCTGCTTTAGATTGTCTTGTACCCATTGGTTGGAGAGAGAATGCACCCTTTGATCATGATACTTTAAAGGAACTTCAATATTTAGACACTCTTATATATTCTAATGAATTAGAGGATTGTCTCATAGTTCCTACTCTTCAGACTGAGATTATACTTGTATCAGCATCTTCTCCTGTTGTTCTTGATCAGTTTGATATTGCCTCTTCTTTGGATCCTATTGATTCAGCTAAGCAAGACATCATACATCTTTCAGACATGGCTACTTGGGATTCTTATCTTGCAGGCATTTCGTCTTTGTTTGTTGAGTCTCACATTGCAGATTTGGAGGATTACTTTGAGGATTTTCAGCTCCTCTTTGTTGACAACCATATTCTAGCTGTTAGCCCACCATTATCAATGCATTTAGAGGTTGTAGTTCAGGAATCTTCAATTCAGTTTGGATTTGACATCTTTTGTTTCAGTTCAGACAGAGAGATTCTTCAACATCCTATCATGGCACACATCTTGAGACAGATTGGTTCATCTCTTTTCACAGGGTTTCTTCGACATTGTCCTTTGGATCTGTTTCTTCCCAAGGGGAGGAATATTATATGCCGCTTCAGGATCTCTTTCTGGATTCTACCTCAGGCATCCATATGTGCGACAGGAGTTTCTTCATTGTGGGGGGGCCTTCTAGTCTCTTTCTTTTTCTCCTATGGAGACCATTGTACATGTACTTATATGATAGAAGCTGTCTATGGGGGGTCTTATGTTATCCACCTCCTATCCTTCTGTTATTAGTGTATTTATTTCTTTCATCTCTTTTTGGAGTAGAGTTTTTCCCATGAGGTTTTCTCTATTTCTCCACTTTATAGAGATTTGGTTGTAATTGGGTACATGATCAAGCCTTGTTGCCAGGACCCAAGTTTACTTTCTTGCATTGTAGTTACCTTTGCTTTCTTGCACATGTTTGTAACTGCACTTTTGCTCATCTTAAGGGAAGGTGTTAGAGTAAAGGTTTTAATTTAATCATGTTGATTAAATTACCTTTATTCCTCTCTTAAGATTTCACTTTAGTTGCATATTGTGACATTTAATAATTATATTAATTATTAAATGTCTACCTATTAGGGTTTCTTTTAGGGTTGCACAATATCCTATTATAAGGATTCATCATTGTAATTTATCTCTCTCGAATGAATACATTTTTCAGCTTTCAGAGCACCCTTGCTTGTTTGTCTCTATCTCTTCTTTATGTGACAGGTTATTTGCATGCAGGTGATCTTCGGGGTCTGTGAAGTTGGCTTTCTCATTATTCCTCTCTTAAGATTTCACTTTAGTTGCATATTGTGACATTTAATAATTATATTAATTATTAAATGTCTACCTATTAGGGTTTCTTTTAGGGTTGCACAATATCATTTTATAAGGATTCATCATTGTAATTTATCTCTCTCAGATGAATACATTTTTCAACTTTCAGAGCACCCTTGCTTGTTTGTCTCCATCTCTTCTTTCTGTGACAGGTTATTTGCATGCAGGTGATCTTCGGGGTCTATGAAGTTGGCTTTCTCAACTTCTACAAATTCAGCCCCTTGTAGATTTTTGCTTATGTAGTAGAGTGCATGTTTTGTTGAACCACCCTTCTGCCCTAACACAGCTCCAATGGCATAATTTGATGCATCAGTATGAATATCAAATGGAAGTGACCAATCAGGTCTTTTCAGAATAGGTGCCTGTGTAAGGGTGACTTTTAAATCAAGAAATGCTTTTTCACATTCCTCTATCCAAGAAAAATTTGCATCTTTCTTCAGCAGACTGTATAAGGGGCATGTTGTTTGGCTGAAGTCCTTGATGAATCTTCTATATTATCCAGCATGGCATAGAAATCTCCTTACTTCTTTCTACTTGGCAGGAAATGGTAGATTAGAGATGACCTCAATCTTAGCAGGATCAACCTGTATTCCTGCAGCAGAAATATAGTGACCAAGCACTATTCCCTCCTACATCATCATGAAGCACTTTTGACTATTCAGCGATAGGTTGTGATCTTCACATCTCTGTAGTACTTTCTTCAAGTTGGCTTGAGCTTCCTCAAATGTTTTACCATAAGTAGTAAAGTCATCCATGTATATTTACATGCAATCATATGAGATGTCTGAGAAGATACTTATGACTGCCCTCTAGAAAGTTGTAGGTGCATTACAGAGACCAAAAGGAAAAATTGAATAAGAAAATGTTCCCCAAGGGCATGTAAAAGTAGTATTTTCTTGATCCTCGGGAGCAATCTTAATTTGATTGTACCCACTGAAACCATCTAAGAATGAGAAGTACTTTTTCCCAGCTAAATTATCTAGAACTTGATCAATGAATGGAAGAGTAAAGTAATCTTTCTTTGTTGCCAAGTTGAGCTCTTTGTAATCTACACATACCCTCCATTTTCCTCCTTTCTTAGGAACAATAACCAATGGGGAAACCCACTGACTATCCGAGATTAGGTAGATAAAGTCAGCTGTTAACATTTTCTACAATTATTCTTTAATAATTTCTCTCAAAGCTGGATTGATTCTTCTTTGAGGCTGTCTGACAGGTTTGAACTCACTATTAATGTATATGCGATGTGTACAGATTTTTGGGTCTAAACCCTTCATGTCACCATATTCCCAAGAAAAAGCTGACTTATGACTGGTAAGCATTTTGACCATAGATTCTTGTTGCTCACTGGTGAGGTTTTTATTGATGCTCAAGGTTTTTCCTGCTGCTACGTCAACTTGGGAGGTTAAATCTACCATAGATACTTCAAGCAGAAATGAAATTTTTACCTCATGGGGTAGCAAGGTGTGTAAGCAGTCAGTTGCTGCAGGATAATGAGCTGATGTAGGCGAAGGAAGAATGGTCTGCAAGGAACATGGATTTTTTTCACAATGAAAGTATTTGGTACCATAGTTATTCAGCAAGATATTGGATAGTATACCTTCTTCTTCTTGTCCAATGAAAGACTCTCTGGTAATCATCATTAAATTGGCCATAGAGTTCACTTCCTCCTCTTCTCCCAAATCTGGACAAACAACCTCTTCAGACTCAAGTTGGGGCAGGGCTGGAGAATAGAGGGTAAACTTCTTTGTGCTATACCCATCATATATTGTCATGTTACCCGACCTACAACCAATGTAAACATCAGCAGTAGCCAACCAAGGCCTTCCTAGTATGACAAGGTATCCCCCCAATGATGCCTTTGGAGATAAGACCATAAAGTCAGCAGGGTACTCCCAGGAATCCAAGGTGACTACCAGGTCTTCAACTACCCCATCAGGTTTGATAGTTGAGCTATCAGCAAGTTGTAATATTGTAGGTGTAGCCCTTAGGTCTAAATTATGAAGTTTTACAACCAGGTCCTTTGTCATGACATTGATAGATGCACCAAGATCTACTAAAGCATTCTTAATTTGCAACCCATTAATATTGATCTCCACAACAGGGCTTCCTGGATCTAAATATTTTGGGATACTAAGCTTCCCTAGCATTAAGTCAGAGAGTTGGCCCATGACATGGACAGTTTGAGGGTCTTTCTTTTTCCTCCCCGGTTTCTTCAAACATGCCTCCTTGATGGCCTTGCTATAGATAGGTACTTCTTTGATTGCTTGGAACAAGGGAATTTTCACACATATATGCTTTAGTTTGTCAAGGATGTCAAAGGTAGGTTCCTCTTGTTTTTTTACATTTTCACCTTCGAACCTTTGTGGGAAAGGAGGGGATACTTTATCAGATGCCTTAGGTAACGATGGAATCTAAACTGGCTCATTTGGTTGGGCTTGGTCATTGGTATCTTCTTCTTGGTCAATCTCCTTAGATGGCAATTCTGAGATTATGGGAGGAGATGGTGTGGGCAGCACAGTTCTTGAACGTAAATTAATATTATTTAGGTTAAGAGCATAGGAAGGTTGATGATTAGGATTAGAAAAATAGACTTGCTACTGCTGCTGCAGTTGCTGGTTATTTGGATTGGGTGCTGCTTGAGCAGGTAGTTGGGTTGGTTTTGGATTCTAACCTTGATTAACTACAGGAGGTGGCATAATGAATTGCTACTGCGGTTGCTGTAGGAAACCAGTGGGTGGATTTGACCATTGCTAGCCTCCTCTCTATTGGTTAGACTATTTCCAATTCCCTTGTGAGGATTGCCAACAGTTTTTATGGGCATTTGGCCAAGGGTTATTCCACTGAGGTTGGGAGTATGGCCCATAGTTTGGAGGGTACTAGTTTTTCCATTGACTATTATATGAACCAAAATTTTGCAAAGGGTCCTGACGCATACCTTGTCTTGGGGCCCATGGCCTGCACTAAGCAAAAAAGAACACTTCCTCCTCTCCTTCAATAGTTTTGAACTCAGTAGGGAGATGTTGTACCTCCAAATTGGCCACTGCTTTGCATTGGCAGTCTTTCTTTCTTTGTCGGCGGTGGGGGCAATATTTAGCTAACATTGCCTCAGCTTCCTCTTTCTTCCTTCTAGCTTGCATAGTATCTAGTTGAGTAGTTACTTCATTGATGATATCCTACTTGAAGTCAGACAAGAGATTGGTAATCTTCCCTTTAGATACTCCAGAGCCACTTCCTTTTATAAAAGAGGGTCTAAACCCACTTACCTTCTTTACAGCTACTATGGAGTAATTGAGGCAGATTTTCTTAATATCATCCCAATCACTTTGGGTGACATCACCTCCTGCCATGAGGTCAAGGGCCTCCATGCAAGTATCATTGACTCCCCTTAAGAAGAGAAGTTTTTGAGATTCCTCATTCAGCTCATGATGAGTATTCTTTTGCACACTAAACAAGAATCTTGACACATAATCCTCCAAGGTTTAATCCTCCTTTTGTGACATTTTGAAGATGTCATCTCCTCTCAGATCATTTCCTCTACAATACTCTTTATATTTAGTCAAGAACAGAGTCTTCATTTGATCCCAAGTGTTAGCTACATTGCTTCCCAATCCCATGAAACATCTCAAGGCTGCCTCCTTTAGAGTAGAGGGAAATAATTTCAGCTTGTGTGCTGAGGTTGTATAGTCATAGCTTCTACAAAGGATTTCAAATTCAAACAAGAAGGTATGAGGGTCCTCAGTAATAAGTCCATAGAACTTTCGTAGTAATGAGGTAGGGATGTTCTTGAGGTTATTATTGTCATGTAGGTCAGGAATTGGAAATAGAAAAATAGGATTTTCCATTCTTGGTTGTATTCTTGGATTAGCTCCTAGTTGATAAACTACAAGAGCAAGTGGATTATTTGATTATGTTCCTTCGGATAGGTTAAAGCTTAGTTTAGAGGAAGAAGATGAAGTAACTAAGTCTTGGCCAGCATCCAGATATGGGTCATCTTGGAATAAGTTTGATTCAATATCTTCAATATCTATGCTCCCAGGAAGGAATCTTCCAAATTTGTCTCTTCTTCGATGCATATAGCAAAAGTAAACTAACTATGGAGATGCTGGAATGCAGAATTCTAAACTAAAAATACTAAGAATGAAATCTTAACTCTTTACTAGCATGCCTGTAATAGGTTCTTAGTTTGACACCATCCTCGGCAACAATGCCAAAAATGTAGTGTTCTTTAATCAGCTCAATAACTAGGAACATGAATTCCTCTACTCAGGGATTGAACATCACAACTGGCAGTCATGACCTACTAAAGAACCTCATTTAATTATCAACCCAGGGACATAAACTTGAAATGGGACAACACAAGATATGCACTAATCACCCTTCCAAACATACATGATTCCTAAAATGCCTTATACTGGAATTTAAGTACTAGAAACAAACTTACTATTTAACTTTGCTTGGAAATGAAAAACTCGAAAGATAACCTATTCTGCTCCTAGTGGCTGCAGGAACAATTGATAGCTTTGTGTTTCTGCTAGCTGCAGGAATAGTCACATTAACTTCTATGAAGGGAAACTATTCTAACTTGCAGACTAAAAGTATGGATAGTTCCCTAAGTGGGCCCCCTTAGGTAGTGCCAAAAGCAGACAACAAATTAGGTGAAAAACTTCATAAGCTTTATTGATTCAATGCAAACAAGTATATGGCACAATCTCTTGGCTAAATTTCTAAGACTGAAAGTGTGTTACAATAGCGATTTTTTTTAACCACTTCTCTGAAGGAGAATGGGCTATTTATTGAAAACTGATCCTAACTACTAACCAACCTTCCCTTATAAAATGGGAGGCATTTATTACATTTAACCAACTTAAGTAAAGAGGTGAATGACAATGTAAGAACTAAGTCAAATTAGTTTAGCAGTCTTAAAGCGCCATCATCCTGGATTCATGCACCACCAAGACACCTGGCCTAGATTTCTGGAACACTCTCCCTACATGGCAGATGAGTTGAAAGTGTCTCCTCATCTTTTGTTGTGGAACCAGTCTTTATGGATTTGGTCTTCAATTCGTCAAGTGGAAATTGAATTCCCTTCCTTCAATCGCGGTACCTGCAAAATATCTTGCCATCTTTTCCTGAGGAAGAAGGTTAGCTCAACACATTCATCCTTTAAGACAATCCATTACTTTATTCATTCATTCATTAAGTATTAAACTAAGGAAAATATTGTTTCAGATATGGCTACAGGAAGTTTTGGTAGTGGAGGCTACAAGAAGGTTTATGATCACAAAAGCCATAAAGTATTTATCAGACTAATAAAAAATTAAAGGTAATAATCATGGGACTTCTTATCACAATATACTCATCATATTTAATTCATAAAAGGGTCTATATCCTATCCCATAAATAGACTGAATGTTTGTTTTAGCATAATAAAAACAACAAAGTATTTATAAAAGTATGGTAAAAATGTGCCAAAGACTTGGCTCATCACTAACCAAATAAATTTCTTCCCTTTCCTCTAAAGAGAAGTGATGGGGAGCACAATCGTCGAAAATCCCTGAATGAACTGCCAATAGTAGCCTGCCAAACCCATAAAACTACGAATATTAGGAACATTTGTGGGTGCATGCCAATCAATGATAGCTTGGATCTTTGAAGGATCCACATCAATACCTTCTCTAGAGATAACATGGCCCAAATATTTCACTTTAGTCTTATAGAACTCACACTTTTCCAGATTAGCATACAACTGATTGTCTCTTAAGCACTGCAATACCTGACTTAAATGTTCCTCATGCTCCTCCATAGTTTTTGAGTAGATTAGGATATCATTGAGGAACATGAGAACAAATCTATCCAAGTAGGTTCAAAAGACTCCATTCATCAGACTCATAAAAAATGATGGTGCATTCATCAACCCGAACTACATAACAATGAATTCATAATGCCCATATTGAGTGCAAAATGTTATTTTGTGTATTTATTCTTTTACTATCTATAATTGATGGTATCCTGATTTGAGATCAATCTTTGAGAATACCTTTGTCCCCTTTATCTGGTCAAACAAGTCATCAATTCTTGGCAAAGGATATCGGTTCTTCACCATCACTTTGTTTAGCTATTTTTAATCAATGCACAAATGGAGGGAACTGTCCTTCTTCATGAATATCACTAGTTCTCCCCAAGGGGAAACACTATGATGAATGAACCCTTTTTCTAATACCTCCTCCAATTGCAAACAAAGCTCCTAAAGTTCTTGAGTTGCCATTTGATATGGAGCCCAAGATATAGGCTCAACTCTGGGTAGTAGATCAATTCTGAAGTCGATGTCACACTTTGGTGGCATCCCCAGAATTTCACTCAGAAAAACATCTACAGAATCCTTAAGGAGAGGATAGTGATCCAGTGACACCTCTCGACTCTCTCCCAAATCCAAGTCATTGGCTGACACAACAAATAGTTGACAACCTTGATGGAAACACCTCTTCAATTGTATAAAAAAACTCATCTGTAAAGAGATGGGTCTTTGTATGACAACAATCTCAACTTCATTACTTGAATCATCTACACATCACACATCCTTGTGATGATAATCTATTATAGCTCGACGAGCACTCAGCCAATCCATACCCAAAACAACACCATAGGAACCAAGAGGTAGGATTCAAAGGTCCACCATAGTCACCAGTGACCTAATTTTCAAACCACATCCCTGAATAAGCGATTCAACTGCTACCTTTTCCCCAAAGGCCAATTCAACCTTCCACTTAACACCTTGCCTTGTTGCCACCAATCTACAATACTCTACTACTGAAGGAGAAATAAATGAATTTGATGCACCAAAATCAAAGAGCATAGAAATACTAGTGCCTTGTAACACACCTGATGTCTCAACCATGGTGCCCTAATGATCAACTTGACGGTTTTCAACCATTTCAAAAACTTGGTGTGATCTACCCACATTGCCCATCGTCAGCTCGAAAGCGGCTAGCCTCTGACTAAAACCTATAGTCTTCCTTTGCGGACATTGTCTAGCAATATGTCCCTATTGACCACAGGAGAAACAACCTGTACCCCAACCAAAACCTCTACCACCTAATGGTACATTAGAATATTGAAAAATGCCATGATTGGGGGCTAACTATGAACTTTGTGCAGGCTGCTCAAAATGGTCCTACCAAGCTCGATGCCAATTCTGATTCCTTCTGGCATGAGATCTACCACTTTGTTGAGATTGAGATTTTTTTGCTTAGGCTGCGACTAATGCTATTGCTGTTGACTTCCCTTAGAGGGTGTATGATGACTCCTGGAAGAGCCTGCAACTTGAGGCTACCCACCTCAAGAATGAAAACCAGATGTAGGTGCACTGCCAATCTAAACACCTATGTAGCCTTCCCAAGCCATGGCCAAGTTTTCCTCCACTAGACGAGCCTTTTCAGTAGCTACCTTCATTGTCTTCGGCTCAAAGACCCATACTCCACCACTAATTTGACATTTAAGCCCCTGACAAAATGTTATACAAGCATCACCTTATCATTACCAATTCTTGCATATTATTTTAGCTCATAGAACTGACGCTTGTATTGCTCAACAAACATTTCCATTTGTCTCAACTTGTGGAATTCATCTACCCATCATTGTCTCCAGTGGTCTGAAAGGAAACGGGCCTTGAATCTCTCCACAAATAGCTCCCAATTCACTACACTAATGTCCAAGTGTAATTTTTGCTCTTCTAGCCACCACCAAGTGGATGAAAAGCCTTTGAGGTGTATGATGGCACACCTAGCCTTAGTATTATTGCCATAAGGGTGCATAGCAAAGCATCGATCCATATCAATCAACCATGTTTCTACCTCCAATCCTCCACCAGTACCATCGAATGTGGGAGGTTGTGCTCTCAACATGTCTCTCATGTGACCTGCCACTATGGCATCTTGCTCTGCTGTTAATTCTCTCTACCTCGATGATCTCTCTCTTTCTCTCTCCACCTGCTACTCCTCCTCTGACCTAGGGCCTAAACAAACAAGAATCTCCTCAAGTAGGTGTTGTAACTGCCCTCCTTCTAGACCTAATTGCTCTGGGTTTTGTCCTCCACCTCATGGATTGTTTTGGGAACTCTGACATTCCTCACGTTCTAAACCGTGGGAGCTCAAAGATGATGAAATTTGGTGGTGTGCTCCAGGACCACCACCTCAGCCTCTTCCATGGCCATGACCCCTACCCCGAGGCATGTTCCTTCACAACATTAGAGGGGAACATGTGAGATCAAGAGTTAAGTGCAAAGGTTAACCTAATCGCACAACTAACCTAGAGTGACTAGTGTTGGAAAAACCTACTTTGATACCAAGTTGTAATGCCTTGCTATGCGAACCCCAAAGGACAACTAAAAATTAACAAATACAACACAATTTTATTTTTTTGAAAGCAAAACATTACATAAGATGAACATTATCAAACATCACATGTAATTCAATTATACATATACAACATATGCTACGTCCTCTGGGGTACATGTGATGACATTATGTATCATAAACCCATTCCATAATGATATTAAACAAATTCCAAGATTACATTATAAAACCATAATAAAGAATTAAGATTACATTAATCATCCATTCATGACATTACATAAATGAGAAGAAACATAACATAATCAAGATAATATATACATATGTACGTTTTATTGATCAAATCGGAATATACAAGTACATTGATAATAAGAAATTACATTATTTTCAAGATTACATATGCACATCTATGCTTCCTGACACATAGTGGGAATGATACATCGATTACAAGAGGAATACAAAAATGAACATCATACAATCGAACTAAAGTGAAGCTCTAGATCAATTGCATCAACATGAACTCCACACTTCACGAACATCGTCTAGAAACCCAATGGGGTGCAAAGCATGTTCCACCTGACCATGTGGACTCGAAGGCCCACTCCTCGTGCTAGGAGATGACAAGAAAGACCCACGACCAAGGACAATCAAGTGGAAAGGTATAAAGACTCAACCAACAAGGCTAACAATAACACATTTAACATCAACATCAAACGACAACTTACGAGATGACTGCTTCTAGAAGCACACAAAGGAAACGACAAGGTATACTATATGAGAGTTTCATTGCATGACCCTATCATGGGTTATCCCGGCTACCTCTCAACAGGCTCTGACCCCCATCTATGGTTATCCTAGCTTCCTCTCACTAGGCATCGACCCCATATGGTGATACGTGTGGAACCACTAGCCTCTCATGAGGACAAGGTAGTGGTCTTTCCGACCATGGCCTTCTCATCCCACCCTTATTCTATGAAAGCACTAACGGTATGGAAGATGCATCTTTATTTATCTTATTTAGTGTGATCCTACCCAACCCACTAGTTAATTTTATTAGTTTATCACTTGTTAAGGAGACTCTTCCATGGGTTACCTAGGCTGCCCCTTTGTGCACTGGCCCCCACGAAGAGCCACTCTCCTTGATAGCCCCAAAATGAAACTCACAACATGAAGGGGTTTACCAAAATAGGTAAAGCACTAAAACCACAATAACCAAGAACATATGCGAGACATAAATCTTCTCGCTCAAAGCCATAATCAAGGCAAGAACACCATGAAACAAGGTACACCCATGAGAGCTCAAAATAGGAATAAGACCAATGAATCACAAGGTACTAACCATGGTAAAACCAACATAAATCCAATTGTCCCCACCACCTATGGAAGCCTAAAATCCATCTACCCATAACTACCGAGTGAGAGCAACTTATACATTGCGGGTTCCCAACATATTCAAAACATGACTAAGCATAAAATCACCTCAATAAGAACATAAAATACAAGGATTTACAACCAAATAGGAACCATTAAAAACAATTTATCATCTCACCATGCACTCAAAATAATAGTTTCCAAAAAAAAATTCTAGACAATCAATTTTACTCTATTTAAAACGCTCATTGTAAAATCCATCAATTTGCTAACTCATTTAAATGGTAAACTATAAACAAAATCTATAAATATCTAAATGCACATAACAAATTTTCTTTAATTATAACCCAATATATATATATATATATATATATATATAAACCTACATTTCAACACATGCCAAATTTCTCATAAATATAATTAATGATACACCAATTGTTTACACACACACACATTTATAAATGCCAATTGTTGTTAACAATTTTAAGTAAATCTAAGTTTAAAATGTTACTGTAAAGAAAATAATTTCACATATGCATACAGGTTGTTTGAAATTTAATTATATTAAACTTGTTGTATGTAAAACATCATAAGAAATATATTGGATCCAATAAATTATAACACAAATCACATATGTAAAAAAAACATAAAAGTAAATATATTTATTTAGAAATATCAACTATTGTTAACAATGTTAAGTAAATCTAAGTTTACAATGTTACCGTAAAGAAAATAATTTCACATATGCTTACTGGTTGTTTGAAATTTAATTATATTAAACTTGTTGTATGTAAAAAAACATAAGAAATTTCGTTGTGCCAAACAATTGCAATTGTTTTTCAAGTTTAATATGTAATTTGTATGTCGGTAATTTATGTTATGTATCAAGTGAACTGCTGGTTGCTACAACCCTTTTGTTATTATTGGTTGTAATGGTTATATGATTTCATTGTGAGTTGTACTCTTGCCTTTCTGGGCTGTTGTGTTCTTTCCTTCACTGTCCATCTTTTGGACTGCATTTTTTTCTCTTTTCATTGTATTTTCATCCACTTTGTTCAATATAAAAAAAAACAACATAAGAAATATATTGGATCCAATAAATAACACAAATCACATATGTAAAAAAAAACATAAAAGTAAATATATTTATTTAAAAAATACCAACTATTGTTTTAGCTCTCACATCCATATTGAAATCATCAAATTAGAGTAATTCTAAAGATATCAATTTACACATACTGACTAAATCTTTAAATGATAAACCAAAAAATATATATATATATATATGTTCAAAATAATATCATTTAAATGTTTAGGAACTATGTAGTCTTGCTCAACCTAATAACTAATTGCGCATTTTAAATATAACAATTTACTCCTATTTTAATTCCATACATCCATATATTTATAAATATACGTATCTATATATATATATATATATATAAATAGATATAATTATATTTATTTTAAAAGAAGCAATTACTGTTTAAAAATTTACAGAGTTAAATCTGTTGCTTTCAATAGTATGATATTAGTATTTATAGTAATCTGCCAACAGGAAGTGTAATCTAAACAGCCACATATAAATATAAATATAAATATATATATATAACCCAATGATTGAAAGCCTATAATCAACAAGCAAAATGATAATCACCAAATCTGCACAAGAGTCGACCTTCTTACATGCACACTACTAGACAATGGACATAGCTAAACTCACAAAATTGAGATCCCAACACAAAGTATATATGCCAAACAACATGGGAATGCCACCTCACAGCAATTCCAAAAACATAGAACCCAACACCAAGACTGACTCTCCTAAGCAGTGCGCTAGAAAAATCATAAGCGCAACCAAAAATGAGACAAAAGTTAGCAATATAAATCTCTTCCATCTACCAATAGAACTAAGGAAACTTATGCCCAAGACGCGGCTTTATCAACAAACAATGAACATGTATCTATAAAATTAAATAGCTTATCAAGGGTCAAACTCAACAAACACAAGGAGACATGGGACTTCCAGTTTCAAGCAAATGGAGAGAGTGAAAGGTGCAACCAAATAAGGATAATAAGGTATGGATAACAGAAATCTGACCTGAATCTCCCTTCACAAGAAGCCAAAAGGGGTGAACCTTACCATGAAAGAAATTTAACTCCTACCAATGGTTTAGGAGCAAGGAAAAAGGGGTTGGTGCCAACAAAGAACAGGTTTATCAATTGCCTACAGGCTGAAAAATCAATTTCTATTTCCTATTACGAGGATCGGTCTAGCTAGACACAAAATAACTGAAATTTAAGAAGTTGTGTAAATACATGAAACAAAACTATAGTATTTATAAATCCCCAAATGAAATCAAGTTTAAGGTATTACTAATTTGGGTGCCCTAAGAGAAAATGGTCGACTATCTAAATGGAAATATCCATAGCTTAATTAAGAAAAAGAAACAAGACAATCACAGGGTTTGCAAAGGAGCATATACTCTTAACTTAATACACAAAGAAATTGATATGGAGTGGCAAAAGGTGCAACTGTTTACAAATTACATGAAGAAATTATGGTACAAATGGATGCCAATACAACCAAAAGAGATGTTCAATAATGGAAGTCGAACCACACATAGTCTTGAAAGGAAACTATATCAACTAAACATTTCTACTTAAATCAAATAGAGAATAAGGAGGCAAAACACATCACCAACCTGGACTAAGACACCTGAAGATGGAGATGATGTTGAGTCAATTTCTCTTTTGCAAAATCCAAATCTGTTCTCCAAAAGAAAAAAATAGCTTCTTCTAAATTCTGAGGGCTATAATTTTTTTTTTTTTAACTTTTTACCTAGAAAGATTACCGAGCAAGCCAAAACAATTCCGAGAAAACTTCTTGCTGTCCCCCAACAAAAATTTCCATCTTAATTAAATAAATCCTCTTTAGTTTTCAAGAACAAAAACAATATAGATGGCAAGTTTCCAAATTATTTATAGTTTCCAAGTGTGCATGCACATGCACTCATCATTTTCCCTTTTTTCTTGATTTCCCACCTGTTGGTAAATCCTTACTCTTTTATTTAATTTAGAAACCTAACTCTCTCTGCAATTACTTGATTAAAACTAAAGATAAAAAAAATTCATTGTTAATTATTATTTTATCGTTTAAACATTAAATCACACTATTTAAATTTAATAAATCATAATTGCTAACCACAATTACTTTTGTAAATGTAATTCATTTAATTACTTTTTTGAAATTTAAAGTTATCTCAAGATTTCCATTTAAAATAATCCAATTTTATATATTTTATTCAATACTTCATTATCCATTATATTTAAATTTAAAAATAAACATTATTAATAAATACATTAATATTCTATTACATTTCATTTAATTATTCATCGTTTAATAAAATAATAATAACTGAATCATTATACATAACTAATTAATTCAATAATTAATTAACGACATTCTTTTAATAATCTAATTTAATAATTAACTAATCAACAACGTTACTTAATAATTGATAATTTAATTAAATCACATAATACTTGAGATCTTCGAACACTAACACATTACTTGAATGACATTTAAAAATCAACACACTAAGAACAACAACTATATCATTAAATTAAAACAACGTTAGTTACACAATTAAATTAAACAACTCAAAATGAAACTATACCAAAATGGAAATGGGGTCACAATCAGACAGCATTGTCAACACAATAACGGGGTGATAGAATAGGATGGGGAACTTTCTTGTCAACTCTAGTTTCCACATCATACCCATTGGGCTTATAGGGCACCCTCAAACTTGATAGTGCAAGTGGATTCGATGCTTGGTACTTGCATCCTACATCAAACCAAATGTCAAGAAACATATATATCCAATCGCAAGCACACCATGAGAGGGAGTCACAGTGTAGTAGGGTGCTCGTGAACGAGTGATGCTACACCGTCCTCTCACCAAGACTCCAATTAGTAACACATCATCATAATTATCATAAAGTAATAACTAATCAATCGCATAACAACATAGTACTACAACTAGACGGTAAACATAACCAGTTGGATCCAAACACCATGTATCATCATATCAAAAATATCTGAATAGAGTATCATAATCATCCAAGCAAACTAAATTGTTAACCAACCAGTCAAATTGGTGAAACAATCACCATCACAGTCTTAAGTACACAACAAAACATGAGAGGAGTATCAGAACAATGACAACAACATGAGAGGCATTACATTAGCCACGACATAGTTAAGTATATATAGGAGCTAGTGACTAGTTATTAGCATCGTATTGAGTATTATTTTCTTATTGAAGACTATTGGAGGTACCCCCTCGAAGTGGATTAGGAGGTCGCCACCTTAAGTTACATATTATTAAGTTTGTAACACATTTCATATTATACTTTTCTATTTTGCAAATTGTTTCATTATAATAAGTGAGATATCTCACATTTGGTGGAGTTTTTACCCACAATGGTTTTCTCCTAGTTGTTTGATTGTTCCTTTTGTTAGTATTATCCAAGGTTTCTAATTTCTTGCTACATATTTGTAGACATCTAAAAATGACTAACACATTTCAGCTAAATCACCATCATCTCTCATCATCATTTCTCGTCCATCTATCCATTAATATTAATTAAATAATTTTAATTATTTAATTAAGTTAACACCATATTCATTAATTTGCATCATCTATTTTAATTAAAAAAAAATTTGATACGTAATACGTAGCCAAAGCTGCATGCATTATATTGATAATTTCAAAACAATTTACATCGATTCAGCTCCCCAAGAGGGCAGAACAATGAGCCAGAGGAAGATCATAGCCTTGTATTAGCAAAACATAAAAATTTACTATTCCTAGCATAGGGATGACATTATAGAGTATTGGCATTACATCAAACACACCTACCAAAAAGACCTACACTCGAGCCTTGGAAATTTTCCTCATAGAACCAACCTATACCAACGAGTTCTGCAAATTCATAGCACCATTATATTCCCACCACCTCGTCCAACCCCAACCTATGACAAAGGAAATTGGAACCCAGGGTGGCACAATGTCGATGTTGTTGCAACCTATTATCGCTCAAGTCAAGGATGAAGTGAAGCCAGTCAACCTCCACCCCTTGCTAGAATATTCAAACAACATCATCCAACAAAGGAATCCTAACTCCTAGGAGGGCGACCGCCACCATGTCAATATCATCAACCATAATGAATGCTTTGAACACTGAATGCAAAAGTGGCAAGCACTGTTCTTTTGGCAGGTTTAAATCCAAGAGAGAGGCAAGAAATTGGGATGAAATATCTGAATTTTCCCTAGTTTTGTTATGCAAGAAGCATTAGTTCCTCCCCAGCACCATCCTTACTACTTCCAAGCATAGAATGTCCTTATTAAGGAAAATGTTCTTTAGTCGTTGATCCAAGATGTAGCCTAAGAAGGCAACTTCCTTCTTGAAGCTTTTTAGCTTAATTGGAGTGTCCATATTTTTAGCACTGATTTTCATCCTCGTTGTTGAATAAATAGAGGCCAACCAACATCAACCATTAATGCTCGAATGATTGCATTTATGTCCTACGTCTTCTTGACTGATACAATTGATTCACTTTGAACATCAATTAATCTTTGCACAAGTTTTAGTACATTCTCCTGTGACAGTTCTCAAGAAATCTAAGGCCAAGTACTCAACTTATTGCCACTAAGTTTGGTGCATGTACATTCCAAAATAAGGGTGTACTTCATCTTTGTTTCCCTTCCATGCCAATCTGGCCAAGCCATCCCAACTGACAACGTCATTATTTCCTATTTAAATGCCCTAAGCGAAAGAATTCTTTGGCGACGAAGCCAACTATTTTGCCTCTTTTATCTTGTCAAAAGGCCCATAAGCCCAATCTAGCCAACTCTGACCTAGACTATGAAGTTCCAATTGGCGTATGGGACTTTAATTAAATCATTTTTAATTATTTGATTATTTCACTATTTTCCATCATCAATATTAATTAAATAATGTTTAATTATTTCATTATTTTCTATCATCAATATTAATTAAATAATCTTTAATTATTTAATTATTTTTTAAGTTTTCCTCTTATCCAAACTAATTAAATAAAATTTAATTATTTAACTAATTTATCATTTTCTTCCAACCACTTTAATTAAATATTTTTTAATTATTTAATTATTTCTTCAATTTTCCTTATCCACACAAATTAAATCATTTTTAATCATTTAATTAAATTTTAAATTTCTTCTATCCACATTAACTAAATATTTTTTAATTATTTTATTAATTCATGCATTCTTCTCATCCACCATAATTAAATTACTTTAATTATTTAATTAACTAATATTTCCTCCACAGTTAAATAAATTATTTAATTGTTTTCTATATCTAATTTTTTAAGAATTAATAAAAATAAATATTTTATTTATTTCTTAAATATATTTTAATCTCATGCACATGAATTAAATACAATTATTTATTTAATTTTATTAATATTATTATATCTCCTAATTTAGCGGGTTGACTGAAAAAGCAACATTAGTTCACTCCTCACTCTCACTTCACTCATCCATGCAACCAATTAACTCATCATCCTAACATTTCATCTTGACACATGCCACTTGCATGTTCATCATGATCTCTCAATCAATCTCATCCATCAATCTTTCAAATCATCATATACCGTTGATCAAGTATTAGGTGAAAGTTATAAATCACCCATCATTCAACCATTCAAAGCATCCATAATTTATCTATGAATTTGTGCTATCATTACACCATCTTCCTATCACTTTGTGAATAAATGTCATGCTAAATCAAGAGAAATCCACATATCAACCAATTTACAATAATCAAGTACAATGGAGTAAGATTAGGCACTTATGGAGGTAAAATTGAATTATTTTGATTTACTTTATTTTGTGTGCAAACACTTCATTAAGGTAGTTATTAGATTATTGATTTGGGTTTTATTGCAATTCTCATTTTTAATTTCAATAATTTAAAAAACTCACATTATGGAACACCTGGTGGGACCCATGTCCCTAAATTTAATAATTTGCTTTGATTTTTTTAGTGACTTTTAAGGTACATATGCAAAAAGATGCTTTTGATTCTAGATTAACATATTTGACTTATAGATTGGCACATATGATTTGTTATTTGACACTTTTGAGCTTCTAAATGGCACATTAACCTTATAAATAGTGCATTTGATATGAAAAATAGCATATTTGGTGTTTTGAATGGTCTTAGGCTAGAATGATGCTTTTGATGCTAAAATGGTGCTTTTCTATTTTAAAGGGTTTTTACCTTTGTTTGCAATTGTTTTCAACTCATAAATATATTGATACTTTTGACAAGAGTCTTGGCACATTTGACATGTATAAATGTGCTTTTGATTACTACTTTAATGCATCTGATTCTTATTTCTACACTTGTAATTCTATCAGTTGGATTTTATTTTTGCTTAATGTTTGCATAATTTTAGGAGCTAATCAAGTGGTACATGTTGGAAATTCCTAGGAGAAGGATTTGAATCTAAGACTATTGACATAATTTGGTGTAGGGAAAAGTTACTTCCTTTTTATTAGCTTAGTTGCACACTTTATTTAGGTTTTAAAATGAATATGCTTATCATGCGTGTGTATAATTTTAGGTGTATTCTCTCCCCTTGTGCTACATGCGACCTTGGAGATCAAAAACACCTTCTAGTTTACTTATTTTATTTATTGCTCATCCAAGGTTTTACTAGTTTTGTATGCTCTCCCCTTGCACTTCGTGCAAACTTAGGGATGAAAAAACTAATATTAATCTTTCCTATTAAGGGGATTCTTGGGGATTTCATCACCACAAGGTCGACCTCAACCATATTTTTTGGAGATTATATGAGGGGGAGAGAGAAATTTGTACCTCAAGAGTGATCCATCATCATGTTTGGCCAGACCTAGAGACCCCCAATCCATCGAGACTCATATAGGTGAAGAGGATAGGAGAGACCCTCCTAGGCTTAGGGATTTGTAGACAAACCTTCAATTCATAGATACCACTAATAACCTTGTTTTTAGAAGCCTAAAACCATCAATTGTCAATATAGTGTGGTGTAAGGTACAACATCATGCCTAAAGTTACTCACTATGTACCTCCCTAGTAAGGTGAAAATTCTTTGGGTTAAAGGTGTCAAAACCTCCAAAGTAAGGAAAAAGGTGAGTCCTTGTGCCATTGTATTGCTAGCTACTTATGATTGAGAAGAGATAAGCTACTTGTAGTAATCTTGAGGTATTTTATCATGTGGGACTACACTATTACAATACTCCTTACTTGAATAATTAGGGTTGTTAATGTGCTTGGCATGTATTGTTGTGAAATACTAGTAAACACCATTCAACCTTATTACCTTGAAGTCATCAACCATCTTGTTTACTATTTTTATCTCTTTCTAAAGAAAATAAACTATCCAAAATAATAATTCACTTACAAAAACACATTTTTACATAAAATTATACTTCTAAGACACAAAGTGATGCATCCAAGTCATAAACTATGCATTTGACCTATCCTATAGTGCTTTTGATTTTTTTCCTTGCTTGTGCATCTTTCGAGTAGAGTTATGCTTTTGACATAAAGTTATACATATAAGTCATATAATTTCACTTTTGAGTCCTATTGCTACACTTTTAAGCCATAAACTTATGCTTTTGACATGAAAGTACACATTTGATTGATACAATTACTAATTTTGAGTCATTTTCATACTTTGGTGCATTTGATCAATAGTGTGGAGCTATTAACTAGTGCATTGGCATTTTTGACCATTATATTAACACTTTTGACCTATATTTTGGTTCTTTTGATCAAAATATCGGTGCATTTAATCAATACTATAGTGCATCTAATCAGTATCAGTCCTATTTTCATTTTTAGCTTTTAAACCATTGATCAAACTTTTAGGATTTCACCTAGGAAGACTTGGAATAGACCTAAGGTAACCCAATTGAGTCCATCATCAAAATATTGGTTTAAACTCCATAAAATATGCCACTCATTGCTACCCCAACTTGGTAGGGTTGCAAATCCTAGCTCAGTGGTCAAAATTTGGGCTTCTTTACCTTGTTAAAAAGCTCTCCAAGAGCTCTAATTTTAATCCCTTAAAAATAATTCCCTTGAAAACCATTTCAAGGGACTAATGACATTATTGATCCCAATTTACGCTTTGAAATTCTTTGAAAATATAATTTACTAAAACGTAAAAAATATTGAAAAACTTTAATTTTAATATTTTTCATCTCTTCTTATGCCAATGCCACCCAAGTGCTTATGAATTGATACCAAATCATCAATCATACAATTTTTTTGTCATACATCATTCACCAAGGTCTTGATACTTGGTCTCTACATATAAAGCTCGTAGAGTCCAATCAAAGTGAATCAAACATTACCACAACCATGGTTGATACTTAAGATGAGTTTGACATGCCTTATTTGTTCACCTCAAATTATTACCAAACCTAAATACCATCCTCATCAAGGGTTATGCCTACTTTAAAGGAAAACACACATATCCACCTAATTAACATAACATCCCACTCAATAATACTTTCAAACAACTTATCACCAACAACCCATCCCATCTAATCATTTCACTACATCCATTCCTAATCATAAAATCTCTTCATCCATCCCATATGCTTCACAATCTTTCAAATTCAACATTCCTACAAATACATACATCCAAAATAATTCACAATCTTCTACATCAAACATACCAACAAACACATCTAACCCATTCAACCTTTAATCTTCCACATTCTCCATACCTATGTAAATACATAAATCCCTCAAAATCAAAATTCTTCATCTAACATCCCATAACACTAATTATGCATCCCACAAAATAAATCATATATCATTCCACTTAATCAATCATACATCCCACAAAATCAATCATCTATCCCCTCTAACATTTCATAAACACTAATCACACATCTCACAAAATCAATCATCTAGCCCCTCATCTAACATTCCACAACACTGATCATGCATCCCTTCAAATTACAACATCCCACAAAAATAATCACATATCCCTCAATATCACAATCATTCATTCAATACATCCAACCTTTCACAACATCAATCATCAATCCCTTCACATTTCACCATCACACCCATAAATGACTCGGCACAACAAATCCAAAGTTTGCACAAGAAAATAACTGACATCGAAATAGGACACACAAAATAATTACACACTTGAAGACACATGTCCTTGCCCATTTATCTATCAATACCTATGATACCCTTTCCTCACAACTTTAAAATTCTAAAATTTGACAACTATAAGGGAAGAGGTGATCCATGAGAGCATATATGAGAATTATACATAGCTTTCCTAGAGGTTGCTTACAATACACATACTCAATGTGCCTCTTTCTTTGAAGTTTAGGAGGACAAGCAATAAAATGGTTCTCTCATTTACTACATGACATGAAGACCTTTCATGAACTAGAAGAAAATTTCATTAGTCATTTATCCTACAACACGTGCACGAAATCACTATGACTAACTTATGCACCACTAAACAAAAGAATTAAGAATAATTTGTTGCCTTCTTACAACAATGGTGGAATATGGTGAGAAAATTCCGATGGCCTATTCCTAAAAAATAGCTTGTTCACATCTTCATCCAAAACCTAAACAAGGAGATAGGATTTCATTTACAAGTCTAATGTACTAACATGTTTTATAAAATAATAGAAAAGGGAGTAATCATAAAAAATATATCATTGATAAGGGTCTTATGAAAGTATATAAGGAAAAAAAGAACTATGGCCCTCAATCTAATGACAACCCTTATGTATGGGTTAAAAAAATACAACCAGCATCAAATAAACAATCATCATTAATCATGCAAAAAACACTCAAGGTGCCACAGTTCCTAGAGGATCACCTAAGCAGAACCCTACACCACAACAAAAATACAATCTAGGGGAGCTTATTGAATTGATTTTACAAAAATTGGTCAAATCCAATCTCATCATATTACTTGAAGTTATACAATAGGAACCTCAATTTAAACTCTCATGGTACA